>CAUYQG010140394.1:0-34032 GCA_963574415.1 Tarsius wallacei
TGGTAGCTCACGCCAGTAGTTCCAGCTACTTGGAAGGCCAAGGCAGAAGGATCACCGGAGCCCAGCAGGTCGAGGCTGCGGTGGCCGGGAGCGGCCACTGCACTCCAGTCTGGGCGACAGAGTGAGACTCCAACTCAAAAAAATAAATAAATAAATAAATAAAATAATAATAATAGATTCACTTATATGTGTTAAATATCCTGCTTTAGGATACGCAATGGTAAGCAAAGATAGTTGTGCTATTTTAGTAAATGTAAAAGAGATAAAGCACAGGATGCAGAGTGTGAATTCACTTGTGTAAGAAAAGTATATGTCTCCAGGGGAAAATTCTAGAAGTACATACATATGTTGTTAAAAAGCAATACTACCCATGGTAAGGATTGTGGATACTTTTCTGCATCTTTTTTTTAAAGTTTGTCTTTTTAAAAAAATATCCTCCACAATAAGCATGGGATTATTCTGTATACAAAAATACTCTGCCTCAAGTTGAATGGTTTGGGTTGTACAAAGCAGAGAAGAAAAGTCTATGTATGGTGGAGACATTATTTTTTAGCTAAATTTAAAACAAAAAGTAAGGAAGATCTTTCAGAAGCAGAGACACATAATTTCCTTTATTTCTCCACACGTCTTTTTCTGAAAGACTGGAGATGAGAAAGCGGAAAACTCTGCCCAAGTGTGGCATATGTAATGGAGATTTTCCTCTCACATACAGCTGGTGAGCTGAAGCAGAGAATGAATGTTCTCTAGGGTAACACAACCAGATGAAAAATGGCCATTGCTAATGTGGGGTGCAGGCACAAGTACTCTTCACTTTCCTTCAGATATTCTCATCCTCTGTGATAGATATGCTCCTAAAAATATTTGTAAGAATCAAATTTCTGTGACTTGAATTAAGGGAGCTTGCTACATAAAGTAATTATACTGAGAATCTTTATGAGAGGTAATTAGCTCCTCATCCTCCAGTCTAGCTTCTCTCAATTTACTTTTTACTTTTTTAGCTTATTCAGTAAAATTTAATAAAAAACATATTTGTGTGTTGTTAACCATTGTATATCAGTATTTTTAATGGTTGTTTCGTGTTCCATTGGTGGATGCTTCAAAATTTTATTTAACCAATCCCCAACTGCTCAAAATTTAGATTGGTTGTGATTTTTATTATTTATAACATTACACATTCTTGCGGTTATAGATTTGAATACATCCAAAGGCTATGTATTTCCAAAGAATATATAGTTCTGAGACTCTAGTTACATAATGCCAAATTGCTTTGCAGAAATGTTATACAACTCCCACCAGAGGGATAGGAGAGTTTGCATTTTTTACCAACCAATTTTGGCTGCTCTTACTTTAAAAACATGATAATTTGATAGTTTAAAAGTTCTCAAATTAGAAAAATTTCCATTCCTTTTCTTACTATTATGATTAAAAATTTTTTCCTGAAAGGTTTGTGTCTTTGCTATAAACTTTGATTCTTGTTCATGGTATAACTTAAAAGGCAACATTGTCTGAGTTTGAATTTCTAGTTTTCATTAATTAGCTGAATAATCTTGGTCAAGTGACTTAACCTCTTTGTGATTCAAAAAATAGCAATGACAATAACAGTTATTACGACAGAAGATTGATATGAAGATTAAATATGCTAAAACATATATCATTTTTGGGACAGTGTTTAGAACGTGTTCAATAAGTATGTGAGTTACCCATTTGGTATTCTTCTCTGGGCACTTTAAGAGAGCCTTTAATAAACTGCATAAAATACAAAGGAGGGAGTTTAGGATTGCATGAGGGTCTGTCTACACAGTATGTTCCACAAAGAGTAGATAAAAGCTGGTGGTAGTGTTTTGACTACTGAAGATTTGGAATGTATGAGAGATGTTTTCAGACATGTGAAGAAATTGAGACAGAAGAGGGATAAGTAGATAATTTCCTGGTGACTCTACAAGGCAGTTAGGTAAATGCATATGACCAAGAAACAGATGTCGGAAGAATTTTCTAATAATGGGAATGTGATGGATATCTTTGTTTCTTTCCCAGTACCTATTTCTCCTTCTCCTGGGAAAAGCAGCACCCTAATTTATCTTTGAGAACAGTTCTCTCTGACTCTAAATCCAGGTACCTGGGTGGGATAAACTATCTCCAAGTTGGGCACTTAACTAAGGTCTGCCTAATTCATTATTTTTAACGCCCTTGATACAGTCAGGGTCAGGAATTGAAACATAACATTTATCAGTCCAATGAGAATGAAATCCTGGGTATTGATGAAACTTTACATCTGAGTAGGTAGCATGAAAGACTAAAACCATTAACAACCATCTTGCCAGCATCCAAGAGCCTTGTAGGAGTGTGAACCCAATACAGAGGAAGCCTTGTCCCTGATGATACTGTTTGGGCCCCTGGATCCAACTTGACATGAATGAACACTTGGTATCCCCAGTTACGTTAGTTTTTGAATTTCAATAAGCTGGATTTCTGTCACTTTCAATGTAAGGAATCCTGGCTGATTCCGAACTAAGCAAGCTCTTTTTCATTGTAGGGCTCAAGATGAGGATGGATGAGACCACTCAGACTTATTGTTAGCAGTGATTCATACTTCAGATAAGGGGTAAAACTAAACTTTTAAGCTTAATTCCCAGATTACAATTTTGTGAGAGCTTTTTTCATTATTTTGGAGTTTTCTTCAGTTAAATGCAGGTTGTTTAATAGTTTGCCCTTATTTTTATTTGAAAATGTATTTGTCAGTCTGGGAATTGTCACCATTTTAGCCACGATGAATGTGTTGAATATCTTGCATTTGCCACTTAAGATACACCCTCTACCTTTTTCACCTTGCTCTGTGTCACGAAAGGGCTTACCTGTGTATATTATTACATCAGTGGGTTCTCTTTTCCTCTGACTTAATGACAAGAACAGGTAGGAGATCGGCGGCCTGAGGAAGAGTGAGGTGCTGGTATTTGTTTCTCTGAGTCCATCACTGCGACATCACCGTGGCCTGACTGCTTTCCATAACCAAAGCCTAGAGTCCTTTAAGTAACCTTTTCCACACCACTCTCTCTGTTTGTAGGTTCTTCCAGCTGCTCATTTACTTTGCTCTTTCATACTTAGAAATGCTAATGATGTAATACCCTGCCTAAACCTATGTGTCTCCTTAAATTACCCCATTTGTGTTTAGCATTAGTTTCTTTCTAGGACCTTGAATGTTACAGAAGTATGTATTTCTACATTCTCTTCCTTGTCATCTGAGCTTGTAATGTTCAGACTCAGCCACTGGATCCTGCCAAGAAATCTAACCACATATAAAGTGATATCTCAAAACTGACAGCTCTGAAGAAAGTCATTTAAAATTCAGCTTGAAGTTGTTGATAATTAATAAAATATAGCATGGTAAAAATAATTAACCAAACCAGCAAATAATCATGCTAAAAAGCTAATGTTGGAGACTTGTTGAATATGTACGGTTTATGTATTTTTTTTTAAATCTATGCTGAGTCTTAGATAACTGTCACTCTCGATGTTTATGTAGAGATCTTATTAAAGAGAGTCTCGGGAATCATTAATAAAAGATTATGAAGAGCAATGGTCTCTGGTTTGTTAAGCTGAACATTTTCTATCTTATGGAGATGGTGCATATATTGATTAAAAGTATGGTGATGGATGTCAAAGAAACCTGGATTTGACTCCTGAATTAACTACTAACGAGCTTCATGCCCTTGAGAAATTAAATGACATTTCTAATCTCTATTTCCTCACTTGCAAAATAAAGGTTATGATAGTAGTTATTACACATTGTATATAAAGCATTTAGTACAGAGTAAGTGATCAATTAAATGTTAGCTGTTACTAATGGTATCATTGTGATGACGACAAGGCATTATTTTACCATCTATACCTAAGGTTCAAAACTCAAAAGTCTATATGGCAGGAGGTAATGTGTATGAATGAGGATGAGTAAGCATAAGAAGCCATTTTGCCCTCTTAATCTTTTCTTTATGGTCTTGCTTTTGATAGAGACATAGAGAAATTTCTCTGCTCTGAGAATTGGCTATTTTTGCTCTAAGTCATGTAAGCATATTGACAAATGGCAAGTGACTCTAGTCTAGATTTTCAGGGCATGGAGCAGTTACATTACAGTTCCTGGTGCTTGTTACCTTGGAAATATCAACCAATTGCTACTTGACATTTTTTTAAAATTGATTTTTCAAGATAATTTAGAAATTTGGATTTTTACATGAAACCTCTCAATTTTAAACTGCCTTAATGTTTTTCAAGGCAATGCCAGGAAAATAAAACACATCTAAAGAATAAATCGAGAGCATAGGGCACCAGTGTGAGTTCTGACCTGGGGATTAAAATCACCTGGTTCTAATTAATAACCTGTTCTAATCTACTGAGAGTAGGGAAACCAAGAGTTGATTCGTTATACGCATAACTTTCTCCTGTGTTAAAATTCAGGATGAGACAGCACTTGAGAAATTAGTGTTGGACTAAAATAGACTTTCTTAGCCTTTCCTTCTCTCCCCCCAACCCTTGACATTATGTCCTCAGTCCCAAATGACAAATGAAGAAGAGGAGAGAGTGTCAGCAATGAATAGATCCTCAAGGGTAACAGGTCCTCTTGGCAAGAAAGCTAAGAAAATGAAATGGAGAAAGACCTGAGTTTTCGTTTTACTTCTCTCTTAGCCACCACAGTTAAAACTGTGCTAAAAGGGGGAAAAAGAAAAGAAAAGAAAAAAAGGATCTGGCCTGACCTCCTTTCTGTGTTGTTTTGCCACTTGCCTGTGGGCTTCATTAAATATGCAGGAAACATGCTGGTTGGTCCTGGGAAGCCAGAGAGAGGTCCCTAAAATAGGCGTCCTACACCATCAACATGGTGATTCTTTTCTAAGGAAGTGCTGGTGGTGAGGAAAAACGGGATGGAGATGTGACGTCCTTGAAGCCCTTCAGCAACCCAAAGAAGAAGGAAAATTACCCAAAAGTGGGCTTGTAGTGGGAATTGATGGGAGGATGGAGTGCTGTCAGATTCCAAGTTCTTTGAGAGAGATGTAATTGTCTTCAATGCCCTGCACAGATTTTATAAATTCTCTAATATTTCTTTCCACATTTATTGTGTTACACTCTCATTTTAACCTAGATTTATTCATTCATTCATTCATTCATGACTTTTCTTTTCACTTAGTTTTTTTTTTTTTTTTTTTTTTTTTAGTTGGAGTCTCACTCCGTCGCCCAGACTGGGCTCTGGCGATCCTTCCGCCTCAGCCTTCCAAGTAGCTGGAACGACAGGCGTGCGCTACCACGCCCGGCTGATTTTTTTGGTTTATTGTAGAGATGAGGTTTCGCCTGCCCAGGCGGGTCTCGAACCCGCGGACTCAGGCAATCCACTCACCTCAGCCTCCCAAGGCGCTGAGCCACCGAGCCCGGCTACACTTAGTTTTTATTAAGCAACTATTACATATGTCCTAGACCCTGTGTCAGGTACTATAAACACCAAGAAACTGTGTAGAGGATGAGAGAGACTTTAAACAACTACCTAGATGATGACTGACAATTCTAACGGGAATAAGAGTGTCGCCTTTATTATTCCTTTATCATTAGTTTCATCTATGGAGTCATTGAATGATGGAAGGAATCCAGGTTAAAATGAAAATGTAGTACAATAAATATGGAAAGAAATATTAGAGAATTTATGAAATCTGTGAAGGGCATTGAAGACAAGTAAATCCCTCCCAAAGAACCTGGAATTTGATAGCACTCCATCCTCCCACCAGTTCCCACTAGGTTCAATTGGCATCAAGAATATGCAAGATTTGATCAGCATTCCTACTTCATTTCATATAAATTTTTCAATACTTTGTGACTCTAGAATCCATCAATCTCACAAACACAGCTTTATGTTTGTATATACCTTCTTTAACTCTGAATTTAGATTGCCAGGCTTTAAAGCCTAGCCCCTTTCACATTGATCAGCTGTGTGAGTTTGGCCACATTACTTAACTTTTCTGCTTCTTAATGTATTTATAAAATAAGAGTATATTAATACCTGACTTATAATGTTGTTTAGACCTTTGTAAAAGGGAATAAAATGAGATTGGCACAATGTTTGGCTCGTAGTGAATGCTCATCATGGTATCTTCTAATAATGGTGTTAACATAATTAATTTGTTACAATTAATTGCCTAATAACTTAAGATGTAGATCAAAGTGAACAAAATATTCTAAATCTAAGCAGATTTAGATTGCATGGAGGACTGAGATAATAACTACAATTACAAACAACAAAAAAGCAAAAATAGATAAGAACAAATGAGCTGTGGTTTGGATTGCTTCAATTAGCTGTGATGGTAGAGTAGAAACTTGTATAATTTTCCTGTGAATTTAATTGCTACTGACAAGGAATCAAGTCCCAGGTTTTTATGAAAAACCTGTATAATTGTTCCAGATCTGTACTTTATTTAGCCAATACTGATAACCAGTTCTAAACTGCTGAATATATTAGGACTTTATTGGTTGTAAGTGACAGAAACTGAACACAAATAGGTTCATGTAGGGGAATGCTGGTAACAAGAATAAATAGGGTTTCATCAACCTCCTCCTTCTCCTTTCTTTGATGAACTTTGCACTGTAGCTTTTTAATCTCTTCTATACAGATGGATGTTATCCATGCAACATGAAATTTGGCCTCATGCTACCACCAGGGAGTTTCCCCAACCCTGGACTGATTTTGAAAAAATCTGAACAAGGAGTCGACTGGCACTGCTTAGGGCACATGCTGACACTTTGGACCAATAACTGTGGCAAAGGAAGGAGGATTCTATCCACTTGGATCAGTACCCAGCCCAGTAATCATCATTTTTCAAAATTGTAACCTAGTCCAATTACCCACAATATCTTGTTAGTCTTTGAAAATCAATACAGAGAATGTTACCAACTTCAAAAGTAATCATGAGTTTACCAACATTTTAAAAATACATGTACTTTATTGCTAAGAATAAACCCCTAAGGGGAGAAAGAAAAATGGCATGTTATCATTACAACTCCATGTAAGAAATGTACACAAAAGTTTTATTTCAATGGAGTGGGATAAAACATACAGCCACTGTGGCACATAGTAAAACGTCAATGAGCGTATATTCTCTGCCCTACCCTTTCCTATAAAGATTAAGGCATTTATGATCTAGTTTGCATGCAAAACCATAACCACCAGAACAGATGTTTTAATCTAGGTTTAACACTGGACAATTATTACAGGAGGGAAATAAAGATTCACAGATATTGAAAATTCAGATACATTTTTTTCCTGATAAAGAGCCTTTTCACATTTATATATCAATTCTCCTCCATCAAAATCTCTCTGCATTTAAATATTCTCCCTTTTGTTTTAAAAATAGACCAAAACATCTCCAATTTATTCAAAACTTGTTTTCTAAATGTATGATATTCATAAAAGTTCATTCTGGCTAGATGCGTATTATTCAAACATTTAGAGCATGACTACCTGATGTACACTATATTGTAATGAAAATTGAATTGTTTGATGATGAGTTTCTGTATTCCAACATTGCAAGAAACATTTGGCTGATGGGAGGCTGTCTATCTTGAAACCAATTATGATTTTATTTTACAATCCTCTTTTACTATCATCTTTTAACTCTGGGGATGAAGCATTTAAATTTCAATTAAAAATCAAGAAACTTCTGTCTTCAATGAAATGCTTTATCCAGAGAAAATAAATTAAGTAGCTATTTAAGCAGAATTCTGCACCAATAAAATCAACTGAAAACAGAATAACTCCCTTATTACCCTAATATCCGAATACTATTATTAGTGTGAGACCAATGGACGATTTAGAATATTGTAGCAAATGTCTCCATAGAAAATGCAGTTGAACTGTGATGTTTATCAACATGATTTTAGAATTTTTTTAATTGTGTGAGTAATTTGAGAAATACAGAGAGAGAAAGTGGTTTCTCTGAAGTGACAACTAGGATTTACTTATGTGTTTCATACATCAGTGGAAGAATGTTATCGAAGAAAGACAAAGATTTTTTTTTTTTTTTTTAGCTGGGAGGCACTCTAGCTTGTTGGTTGAAAGCAGATATATTTACAGACTTACATTTGAGACATTTTGAACTTGGAATTCAACCAGGAGAGGTATTCTCCTCTTGTTATGTTTGACAGTACATTTAAGGTGTGTATTGTATGTTGTGAAAATACTCAACCATTTTGGGAAAAGTTTCCAGATCGATTTACACAAACATTTTAAAAAGTGTCTTATTCATAGAAAAGAAATAAACAACAATAAAAAAAAAACTGGAATGAATCACTTTGCCAGGAGAATCACCCGTTGATTATAGTTCAATATTAAAATCTTCCTCTGAGCTTGGAATGAATTTAAATTTTCTTTGTGTGTGTGTGTGTGTGTGTGTGTGTGTGTGTGCACATTTTGAACTAACTAACCCAATGTATTAATGTACATTGGAAAGTTTTTTAAAATAGCATTTGTAGAATATCTGTTAGGTGAGAACAACTAGATTGCACACTCATTCAGGGCAAGATGAATGTAGATTGCATTCTTCTAACCCCTGTTAGCCTAGTGTCCTGCTCATGATTGATATTCATAGAGAGGGTGATAAGTTAACAAATAAACAAAGAAATGTATAAAATAAACATATTAATCAAGGAATTAAAGCTAGTTCAGATTCTGGTTTGGCTAAAAACGAGAGCAAATATGAACAATTTAGTCTTTAGTTGATCTGGGAAAACAGCTTTATGAGTGACAGAAACTAAAACTACCAGAGTCTTACTAAAAAAACACCAAAGAATCAAACCCTTTGAAATTCAAAGTTAGGAATAACTCTACATTCTTTGTGTGGTCCATTTCCCAAACGGCTGCCCTCAGAATGCTTTTTTTTTTTCATGGTACTCATCTGTAAACAATGCAGGAAGTGCTTTGGTAAGTGGTCACAACTGTATAAGTTCCTTCATTACACACTTCTTAGAGTCCCCAATATACTAATATAAAATGTGAATTTCTGAGAGAAGATAGGGATACTCTTTTTCCAAACTCATTTGAGCATAGAACTGTTTTGTTTGTTATTTTTTTTACAAAATGTTTTGTTTTATAGTGCATCTACTAATATTTCCTGAACTTAGATTTATGTGGAATATAATTTGGGAAACACTGGCCTAGAGAATTAGAACTAAATTTAGCTATGTGGCAAATTCTTCAACCTTTGCAAAAAGCAGCAGGATTAATCTGCTTGATGTGTGAAATAGCTTATCTAATGAAAATGCAATTGGCATGAAGATGATGGTGATTATAGCTGAAACTTACAGAATGTTTTCCATGTGCTAAGCACATGGTATTGTCTCATTTAACTCCAATAGATACCATTAACAGAGTTTAAAATTGAGAGACGATAGTTCAAGAATACAATTTGCTCATCCAAGGGTTAAGCTAGTTCTGAATCCACACTATTATTCTATATGCCCTCCTTAGAAGTAGAATTTTACAGCTAGTACAAGGCTATTAGAATTAGTGCTGAGTAATAACCATATTACTTTTTAAAAATTGCATCATTGTCTCTTTATATATCTAATATATCTATTCAAATATACAGAAAAGTAGAAGTAACAATATTAGCAACCATATATTCACCTGCTATAACAGTTCTTAACAGTTTGCCATACTTGTATATATGCCATCTGTACATACGAGTGAATGTGTATTGATGTGATCCAATCAATTACAGCTTTCTTTGTACAGCTCAGATTGCCCCACTTGAGATCTTCTTCTAGTTATCATCTCTGTTCTTTTAATACAACCCAATTAGTCTCTGAAAACTTTCTTGCTTTCAGACAAAAAATGGGCCAAGTACTTCTAGATCTTCCTTTCCTCAAATCTGGAATCAATCATTTCTCAAAAAAACTCTATTTTTGTTAAACTGTATGGTGTGTAGAGGCTGAAATCTGGTGCTGAAATGTCATTACCTTTAGAATATTTTAATGAATCAAGCCAAGAAATGTGTGAGAGTATGTGTGTGTGCATGTGTGTGTGTGTAAAATAATCATAAAATAATATCTATTTTCAGATTTTACTCAGTTTCTTTGATTTTACACTTGTATATCTCTTTTTCTCTTATTTTGAAAAATCTATGATTTCTAATAACTTCAACATATTTTTATTCATATTTTTCTACAATGTCTATAAAACATTCTTACATTACATTTAAATATACTAAATGAATTTTATTTTTTCACAGTTTTTTGCCCTTTGTATATATATCATGATGTATATTCAGTTTTAAAAAACTGTATTTTGGCTGGGTTCGGTGGCTCAGCCTGTAATCCCAGCACTTTGGGAAGCCAAGGTGAGTGAATTGCCTGAGCCTGAGGTTCGAGACCAGCCCGGGCAACTTGGTGAGACTTCGCCTCTACAATAAATTTTTAAAAATTACCCAGACATGGTAGCGTGTGCCTGTAGTTCCAGCTACGTGGAAGGCTGAGGCGGATGGATCGCCAGAGCCTAGCAGGTCAACGCTGGGGTGGCCACGAGCGTGCCACTGCACTCCAGCCTGGGCGACAGAGTGAGACTCAACTCAAAAAAAAAAAATTTAAAAAAACACCTCTTTTAAGGGTACACAAACCAATTATTTTATCTGTTTTATTATAATATTTCTGTTGACGATTTTGTGAGTTTTTAACATATAGAATATTTACATGGTTCAAAGTAAAGAAATGGAAATCTTGAGCACTTTGCATTTTCTTCCTGCTCCCTTCACCACAACTCTTTCACTTTCTATAGATAACAATTTTCCTAGTGTTTGATTTATATTTCCACAGATCCTTTTTTCCAGCAGAAGTATATATGCATACATATTATTTCTTTCCCTTTCCTATGCAACATGCAGCCCAATAAATACCTCTCTTTATGTCTTGCGTTTTTCACTTAACTATGTGTCCCGGAGTTCACTCTGTTGGTACATAAAGGTTTTCTTTGTTCTTTTTATAAGTGCATGACACTCTGATGTATGCTTCTGCCTTCCTTTACTCAGTTAATTCCCTATTGATGAGCATTTGTGTTGGTTTTAGTCACTTTCTATTATAAATAATGTCACAAAAAATAACCAACAAATAATTCATGTAATACTTTCACAAATATATCTTTATAGTACAGATTTCTAGAAGTAGTATCGCTGGTCAAAGGGTAAGTGCATATGTGATTTTGTCAGATATTGCCAGATTTTCCTTTATGAAAAAGTTGTATACTCCTACCAGTTATGTCTAACAGTACCTGTTTCTTCGTACCAGCTTGTACTGCAGAAAATACCATTCCTAAATTTAGCTGCTTAAGACAACCACCACTTAATTAGTTCATAATACTGTGGGTAGAGATAGGCTCAGCTGAATAGTTCTTTTCTCTGCTGGGCTTTGTCATGGGTCTAAGATCTACTGTAGGTCAGCTTTTGAGTTGGTTGGCTATTATTTGGGTTGAAGGGAGGAGACCAGGCTGTTTGTCACCATTCCATAAGCCAGCCCAGGCATGTTTACACAGTACCTGGGCAGAGTTCAAAGAAAACACATGAATGCACGCAAGGTTGATTAAGGACTTCAATGGCCCTGACATGATACTCCTTCTCCTGCCCTCTCTCTGTCCAAGTTAGCCACGAGGGCAACCTAGATCAGGGAATGGACTGCACATCTTAATGGGAGATGGGACAGTCTTGTTGTGAAGGGGTGTGGCTACAGAGAAAGGAATCACTGTGGCTATTTTTACAAACAAGCTAACACAGTTCCCAAATCCTTGACAAAATAGTATATTGCTATGGTTATAAATATATGCCAGTCTCTTTAGTGTAGACAAAAAAAAAAAAGGAAGACACTTTAGTGGGTTTTAATTTGCATCTTTATTATTGTAAATTACATAGAACATTTTTTCTATAGTAAATCTTCCTCATTTTTCTCAGATTGTTGGACTTTTGTTTCTTGATTTTAGCTAGGAGTCTTTACACACACACACACACACACACACACACACACACACACACACACACACACACATGAGATAGACAGACAGATAGATAGATAGATAGATAGATAGATAGATAGATAGATAACCTTTAACCACAGTATAAATTGCAGTTTTCCTCCTTGCCAGTTTGTCAAATTTTTTTCTTCTCCTTATTGTGTTTTGTTTTCCATGCAAAAGTTTAAGCATATTTATTTAGTTTAACTTATTATTTTTTCCTTTATTACTTGTAGATTTTCAATTCATAATTTCAAAGGTTTTCCCTATTCCCAGAGTTTAGACAACTTCATCTTGTTTCCTTCTAGTTGTGTTAATTTCAGAACTAGATAATTTTTCAAAGTTAACAGCTGTGCAAATCAGAGTTTCTTCTAACTGTATAACTTTGCAGTGCACTCTTTTCTGCAGGCTTTCAGGAGAGAGAAAGAAAAGCAGAGAGGCAAATAACAGAAAACCCCCAATCCAACAAACAGACTTCCTTTAGAAACTCACTAGTAATGCTTGCTTGAAATTCAGCCCATCGGTTCCCATAGACACAACATCACAAGTGATGGTTGGGTTTTCTTGCATTTCATTAACACTGTTTTACCCGTCATCATAGCACACATTGCACTTAGCAATCTGCATTCCTGTTTCCATTCCTTTTTAAAAATATTATATTTTACTTTATTTCACGAACTTTAGAGGTATAAGTGGCTCTAGGTTACATGGATGAATTGTGTAGTGGTAAAGAAGTCTGGGTTTTAAGTGTACCCATCACCCTACCAGTATACATTGTATACAATAGGCAATTTTCTTCTTTTGCCCCCTACCAACAGTACCCCCTTTCCTGAGTCTCTAGGGTCCGTTGTACCATTCAATATGCCTTTGCAAACCCTTAGTTCAATTCTCACGTACACGGAAGAACATGCAGTATTTGGTTTTCCATTCCTGAGTTACTTCACTTAAGATAATAGCTTCCAACTTCATCCACGTTGCTTCAAAAGACACCCATTTCTAGACCTGAAGAGACAAAGGGAGGAAGGAAATAGCATTCTCAGTGCCCTATGATTGCTGAAGTGTGGAGCACACAAAGGAACTAAGAACACAAAGGAATACAGCTGCTGCCATAGCATAGTGCTGAAGCAAAGAGGAAACTGGGCAAGACATATCCCAATCTCACCCTCTGATATATATGTGTGTATGTGTATATATATACATATATATGTATATATATATGACTACACAAAAACTAAAGTCTCTGTTTATCAAGAGACATTATCAAGAAAGTGTAAGTACAACCTACAGAATGGGAAAAGTACTTGCAAATTATGTGTCCAATAAGGTTCTAGTATCTATAGCATATGAAGTAAAGAACTCCTACAATTCAACAACAAAAGACAGACAACCCAATTAAAAAATTGGCAAAGGCCAAACCTTATCATCACACAATGTACCCATGTAACAAACATGAAAGGATCATTGATGTATTTTCTAAAATGGGCAAATGATTTGACTAGAAATTTCTCTAAAGAAAACATACAAATGGCAGATAAACACATGAAAAGATGCTCGACATCATTAGTCACTAAGAAAATATGTATCAAAATTATAGGTACCACTGCATAGCCCCTAGAATATCTACAATTAAAAAACAATGTATGGTGAGGATCTAGAGAAATTCGAGCTCTCATATACTGCAGATGGGAATGTAAGATGGTTCAACCACTGTAAAAAACAGTTTGGTGGTTCCTAAAATGTTAAATAGTATTACCATATAACCCAACAATTCTACTCCTGGGTATATGCCTTTCAAAATTGAAAACTAGGTACTCAATTATATACATACATATTCACAGTAGCACCATTTCAATAGCTAGAAGGTACAAAATGCACCCAGTGCCCATCAACAGATGCATAGATAAACAAATTGTGGTACATTCATAGAATAGAATAGCCATAAAAATTAATAAATATCTATATATGTAGATGAACATCATGTTGAGTGAAAGAAGCCAGACACAAAAAGTTATATTCAATTCAAGTTTTTGAAATATCAAGAATAAGTAAACTCGGAGTAACAGAAGACAGATTGGTGGTTGCCAGGGGCTTGGAGGAGCAGGGAATGGGAAGCAATTGCTTAATGGGTATGGTGTTTATTTTCAGGGTGATGGAAAATGTTTTTGAACTGGATAGAGGTGATGATTGCAAACATTGTAAATGTACCAAATGCCACTGAAATGTCCGCTTTAAAGTGGGTAATTTTACGTAATGTAAATTTTTCTCAATTAAAAAATATAAAACGGAAGGAAGAGAATGGGTACTGATATAGGTAATACAACATTGTCCATGATATGATAGTGATTGAAACTGACTAATGGGTATATGAGGACCCATTATACTGGTCTCCTATTTTGTACATATTTAAATTTTCTACAGGAATTCAATAAAAATAACAAAAATGTCAGAAGCAATGTGATTCTGCACCTAATTTAGTTTTTAACCCATCATAATTGACGCATTGCAAAACTAATTCAGTCTTAGATTTTTCCCTCTCTCTGTTGTCTAGCTTTAGCTCAAACATACAGCCTTTGTTGACTTTATAGATGGGATTAACCATATTATCTACCCATCAAATAATTTATCTCATATTAACCAACACCAAATAATAAAGAAATAAATGTCTCGCTCTCACAATCTATATTGCATTACCTTTTCTCTTTATACCTACAGAGATGAGGTATCTGTATCTTTAGGCAGTCCTAAACAACTTGAAAATATTTGCAGTATTTCTGGTTCTGTATTCTATAAATTTTGTGTCTAGAAGGAGTTCATAGTTTTCATTGGACTTTCAAATGGGCCTACAAATCTATAAAATAATGAAGCAAACATAGAAGAATTATACATAACAGAGTATTAAGACTTAGTAGCAAATGACATAAAACTCAATTTAATATGGATTGACAACTGAGAAACATATGGCTAATGTAAATAACAAACAGAGGGATGGTTCAGCTTCAGGCGTGGCTTTATGTAAGGGCTAAAACAACGTTATCAGAACTGGTCCTTGCTCTCTTTTCTCAGATTTATATTTATCTACCTGATCCTTTTCTTTCTTGAAGTGGACATGATCATTATAATAAAAATCATAACCACTTATTAAGCATTTCTATGTGTCAGACAATGCCCTTGTGTGTATTACCTCCACTATAAACTCTCACGAGTTGGATATTATTATCCCCATTTAGTTTGTGGAGAGGATAATTTTATTTGCATTGCTTGCCCAAGGCCATGGTGTCTGATTACCAAGCCAACTCCTCTTGCCACTTCCAGTGCATAACAGCTCTTTGGGACCAAAGAATCCATTGTACTGACAGCATGTCACATAAGATTCTGACCCTTGCATTCATAAAACAAGAAATTATAGCACAAGCTAGAATCGACAATTTGCTACGTGAGGAACACTGTGCTAAAAGCTTCATCAACATAATTTTATCCTTACAAGAATACTATCCCCATTGACTAATGCACAAGCTCTGATTTCCTAAAGTCCCAGGGAATCTGACCTAAGAATTTGTACTCATTATCACTATGCTGACCACAGAGTCAGTCATCATAGTGAGAAGACTATCTACAGGATAGGAGATGGTATTTGCAAACTATACACCTGACAGTGGATTAATATTCAGAATATATAAGGAACTCAAACATCTCAGCAGTAGCAATAAAACCAATCTAATTAAAAATGGGCAAATGATATGCCCAGAAATTTCGCAAAAGAAAACATACAAATGGCCAACAAATATATTATTTAATCTAATGGGGCATCTCTCATGCTCATGTGATCATCACTGAGTCCATCACTACTGCTCCTTCTCCCATCTGGGAGACTCTAGTGACTCTGCTCTAGCCTCATCACCCTGTTACAGGGTTGGGGAAATCCATAGGGAGGATGCAGGGACACCCCCAAAGCTGGAAAATGAAATAGGATTCAGATGGCTGATGTGAGGTAGCTAGAGTATGTTTCTCTTGTGGTGTAAACCAAGATAGAGTTTCCTCAGCATCCATAGAAGAGCAGGAACAGTGACATGTCCCATGATTCATGAAAGTGATAATAACCACCTAGCGCAAAGAAAGGAAAAATCAAAATACCTGGGCTGAAACTACCCAGACTCTCTTCTGGATCATGACACAGACAACTGACAGCCTCCAGATGCAGTGAGGAAGATGAGTGAGGGGAATTCAGGAGTTCTGTGCTCCTGCTGCAGACTTGGAGGCCCCCTTGAACACCTTGAGGGACTCCAGTTTCTCACAGGAAACTGCCTTATCTACAGCCATCTGCTCTGCTAAAACCCATGTATAGTGGTAGAGAAAAAAAAAAAGTCCTGAGCAACTCCAGCCACTATACCCCAGGAACTCAGTCCTAGCTGGTGGCTGTTTTCTAGTTGGTCTAGGAGAGAATGGGCTCCAAAGGCAAACTGATGCAGCAGACAGGTCCTGGCTGAGGGGAATGCCATGAAAACACCAGAGGCCTTGAGGCATTCAGAAAGCAGACTGCCTGAGTCTAAGGTGGGGAGACAGGTGAGAATCATTACTATAGCAGTCTCTCACTCCCTATGTAAACGCTTCTGTTCCCACCTTGCACATCATTACCCAATAATCAAGGACTTGCTCACAATCACCATTAAAGTAGCCAAGAGATCACATAGATGAGATGTTCAAGCTCCCTTCTTCCCCACACACTCTCCTGGAAAGCTTAAAACAGATAACTTGGATAAGTCCCAGAACCCTATCTTCCTAAGAAGTTGGGCACTTTGTTGGAGCAGCACTACCCAAGAAGGAAATCCACAGCCACCATCTCATCGGGCTGTCTCACACAAGTGTCACTCCTTGGCAAGAAGTCAATAGCACAGCCCATCACATCTGATATATCTGTTTTAAGGAAGACCTGATCCCAAATCCCAGCTAACACCACTTTCCAAACCACTCTGTTCACTCAGGATGATGTGAGTCAGTTCCAGCACAGGACTGCCACAGCTGGCAATTGAGAAACTCATGACATCAAGACTATATATAACCAAAGGAACCCTACAGTGCCTACATCAGCCCCTTACCAACCTCAAATAAGAAGACATAGTCTACCAAAATGAGAATGAACCAGAAAAATAATTTGGACAATATGAAAAAACAACACAGTTCTGGATTACCTGCAAAAGACCATATTAACACTTCAACAATGGACACTAACCAAAATAAAATCTTTGAAATTCCAGACATGAAATTCAAAAGGTTGTTTATAAAATTGCTCAGTGAACTTCAGGAGAAAGTTTAAAAGCAACATAAAGAAATTTTTTTAAAATCAGGACATATTCACATACATACACACGCACACAAACTGAAATTCTGGAAATGGAAGAACGATTTAGGTAGACGAAAGTGCACTGGAAAGTTTTAATGGTAGACTAGAACAAGCTGAAGAAAGGATCTCAGAACTTGCAGAAAAGTCCTTAAAATTAATCCAATCAGATCACAATAATAATTTTTTAAAAATAAGACAATGAAACAAAGACTCCAAGAAATATGGGATTATGTAGACATCTAAACCTAAGAATCATTGTTGTTCCTGAGGAAGAAGAGAAAGCAACAGGTTTGGGAAATCTGTATGAGGGTATAATGGAGGAGTACATCCCTGGCTTTGCCAGAGATCTAAACATCCAGATACAAGAAGCCCAAAGAACCTTCAGATTCATTGCAGAAAGATTATTTCCGAGGCATATAGTCATCCAGTTATGCAAAGTGAAAGTAAAGAAAAGAATTTTAAGAGCAATGAAACAAAAGCATCAGATAACTTACAAAGGTAAACCTATCAGACTAACAGTAGGCTTCTCAGAAGAAACCCTACTGACCAGAAGAAACTGGAATCTCATGTTCAAACTCCTCAAACAGAATAAGAGTCAGTCAAGGATTTTGTGTCCCACAAAACTATGTTTCATAAATGAAACAGAAATAAAGTCTTTCCCAAGCAAATACTGAGGGAATTTGTCACCAATATACTGGCTGTACAAGAAATACTCAAAGGAGTTCTAAATACTGAAACAAAAGGTCAAAATTCACCAGTAGACAAGCATTGTAAATCACAAAACTTATGGAACACCAACACAATAGTGAAATAAATAAATAAATAAAGCAACCAGATAAAAACCAGTATGATAAATGGAATATTACCTTATATATCATTATTAACTCTGAATGCAAATGGTCTCAATGCTGCACTAAAAAGATACAGACTAGTAGAATGGAAAAACAAACAATAATAACAAAACACAACCCAAATATCTACTGTCTCCAAGGGACCTACTTAGCACACAGACTCCTACAGATTCAAGGTAAAAGGGTGGAAAATAATATTTCATGCAAATGGGTATCAAAAAGGAGCAGGAGTAGCCATTCTCATATCAGATGAAACATACTTTAAAATAACACAATAAAAAAAGACAAAATGGTTATATAACAACAAAGGGATCAATCCAATATGAAGATATAACAATTTTAAATATATATGCACCTTATACCAAAACCCTCAAGCATTATAAAACAACTTCTACTAGACCTAAAAATAGAAATAGACAACAATATACAAATGACCAGCAAACATATGAAAAAATGTTCAATATTACTTATCATCAAGGAAATGCAAATTAAAATCCTAATGAGACATAACTGTACACCAGTCAGAATGTCATTATTAAAACATCAAAAAACAGTAGATGCTTGCCCAAATGTGGAGAAAAGGGAACACCTATATACTGTTGGTGGAATTATAAATTAATACAACCTCTATGGAAATTGGTATAGAAATTTTTCAAATAACTAAAAGTAGATCTACCATTTGATCCAGCAATCTCACTACTAGATATCTACCCAACAAACAGAGGTCTTTATATAAAAAATACACTTGCACCTGCACGTCCATCACAGCACAGTAGTGAGATTGCTGGATCACAATTGCAAAGATGTGGAATCAACCTAAATACTGATCAACAGATAAGTGGATAATTTTAAAATGGTATATATACACTGTGGAATACTATTCAGCCATCAAAAAGAATGGAATAATATCTTTTGCAGCAACCAGGATGAAATTGGGGAAGTTCAACCTCAGTGAACTTACTCAAGAACAGAAAACCAAATGCCACATGTTCTCACTTATAAGTGGGAGCTAAACTAAGGATCTGCAAAGACATAGAGAATGGCATCTTGTACTTTGGAGACGAAGAAGAAGGAGAATGGAAAGGACCGGATGGGCGAAAAATCACTTATCTGTTACATTGTGCACTGATGAAGGTGGTGGGTACACTTAAAGTCCAGACTTCTCTGCCGCTATACAATACAGTTATGTAACCAAAAACTATTTGTATGCTTTAAAGCTATTGAAATAAAGTAAAATAAGCAAACAATTAAAAATTAAAAAGAAATGTGTGCTATTATAATAATGTGAATATTATTACTTAAGGCATAAAACAGCATCATTAGATCCACAAATAGGAGATATAACCCTGTGCTAATAAACCTATACTACTTGAAAAAAAATTTAAATTAAAAATAAAATAAATGTATATTTATATTTTTTTAAATGTTCAGCATTACTAATCATCAGCAACATGCAAATCAAAACCACAGTAAGGCATCCTATCACACCAGTTAGAATGGCTATTATCAAAGAGAGAAAAGTAACAAATGCTGGTGATGATGTAAGGAAAAGGGAACTCATATATTGTTGGTGGAAGTATAAACTAGTACAGCCACTATGGAGAACATCATGGAAGTTCCTCAAAAAAGCCACAAACAGAATTACCATAGGATTCAGCAAACCCACTGCTGGGTATTTATTCAAAGGACAGGAAATCAGCATATCAAGGAGATATCTGTACCCCATCTTTATTTCAGCACTGAATGTTGTGAATTCAATAGCCAAGATATGGAATCAACCCAAGTTTCTACAACAGATGAATGGATAAGGAAATGTGTTATATATACACAAATACTATTCAGTCATAAAAAACAATGAAATGCTGTCATTTGCAGCAACATGGATGGAACTAGATGACATTATGCTCAATGAATTAAGCCAAGGACAGAAATTTAAACACTGAATGTTCTTACTTATAAGTGAAGGCTAAAAATGTTGATCTCGTGGAAGTATATAATAAAACAGAGGTTACTAGAGGCTGAGAAGTGTAGGAATAAGGTGGCAATAGGAAGAGATTTGTTAAAGGACAAAATTACAGCTAGATAGAAGAAATAAGTTGTAGCTTTCTGTAGTACTGTAGGATAACTATAGTTATAGCCCTGGCTTTTTGATTGGTGCTGTGTCTAAAGCCCTAGGGATATGCATCAAAGACAACTGCTTTATTTTTACATACCAGGGAGCGGAAAATCAATCTTCATTCTTTAGGTACAAAACTTCTAGTGTTAAAAGTTCTCTTATGCTCTAACACCTTGCTTTTTTACTTATGGCCTTTAGAAAGATAAAGAAGCAGTGCAGGAGATCATTGAGTATGAATATTATGTGATAATATTATCCATATTAATAATAATAATATATTTATTCAACAATATTTATTGAACAAATCCTATGTTCCAGGGTCTTGGAATGCATTAGCAAACAAAACTATCAGACAACTTTTATCCTAGTTGGTCGACACGAACATAAAACAATAAGCATAATAGTAAATAGATAAAATATTATATTTAGTGATAAGGCTATTCTATTTTATTTTTACTATTCTCACTGTCTTTACATTCAAGGGGTTCATGTGCCAATTTGTTACATATGTATATGTGTGATGGTGAGGTTTGGGCTTCTGTTGAGCCTATAATCTAATAAAGCTATTTTAAAAGGAGGAAAAATGAAGCTGGTCTTTTGATTGGGATGGCATTAAATCTGTAGACTGCTTTGGGCTGTATGGCCATTTTAACAATATTGATTCTTCCAATCCGTGAACATAGGATGTCTTTTCATTTTTTTGTGTCCTCTACAATTTCTTTCATCAGTGTTTTGTAATTCTCCTTGCAGAGCAGCAGTCCTCAATCATTTTTGGCATCAGGAACAAGTTTTGTGGAAGACAAATTTTCCATGGACCAGAGGGTGGGGTGGGAAGTTAAATTCAGGATGATTCAAGAGCATTGCATTTATTGTGTACTTTATTTATATTATTATTACATTGTAATATATAATGAAATAATTATACAGGTTACCATAATGCAGAATCAG
The DNA here is from genome assembly GCA_963574415.1 of Tarsius wallacei. Lineage (NCBI taxonomy): Eukaryota > Metazoa > Chordata > Mammalia > Primates > Tarsiidae > Tarsius > Tarsius wallacei. The sequence goes on from CAUYQG010140394.1 coordinate 21,273, forward strand.
TGGAAGCCTTGAGCTTGTTTTCCTGCAACTCGATGGTCTTATCTGGGGATGATGGAAGACAGTGACACCCAAATGTGCTGCTTATGTTAGGGTTCAGAAACTACCTACAGGGAACAATATTCACTATCTGGGGAATGGGCCACTTGAGACCCAATCCCCACCACTATACAATACCTTTATGTAATGAACATGTATGTGTATCCATTGAATCTAAAATGTCTTTAAAGTAATAAAATAAAGTGAGGGGGGAGTAAAGCAAAGTTTTTTAAAAAATGGAAAATATGGGGCAGGGACTGGCACAGTATTAAATTACAATGGCATGGCCATTGTAAGCATCCTTGAGATGGTGAGATATTAAATGAAGACTTTAGGGTATGGAAAAGAGTTTTGGATATAAAGCTAGGGAAGGAACATTCCAGACAGAAGGACAGTCAGTGCAAAGGCCCTAAAGTAGCCATGTGCCTGCCACGTCTAAAATTAGCACAGAAGCCAAGAGAGAAGGAGGAGACCAGAAGAAAATGAGGTTAGAGAGACAGCAAGGAGCTAGATCACAGAATTTGCAGACTATTGTAAGAATTTTGTCTTTTATTTTTTCATTTTATTTTATTTTTATTTCGATAAAAATAGGTTCTGAGTAAAGGAGTCTTTTTATGAGATAGTAGTAACCCTCCCCTTACTGGTTATTTTTTAAGGCCCTTAGGATATTCCATTGGTAACTCCTGGGTATAAACGCATGTTCTACGATTTGTTATATGTATAATATAGTTTGGATATTTGTATCCTCCAAATATCATGTTGAAATGTGATTCCCTAATGTTGGAGGCGGAGCCTAACTGAAGGTGATAGGATCATGGATGTAGATTCCTCAGGAATGGCTTGGTGTTCTCACTCTATTACTTCCTGCCAGAAGCTGGTTGTTTTAAAGAGACCAGAACCTCCTTTCTCTTGCTCCCATTCTTGCCATGTAATATACTGCTACTTCACCACCTTTTGTCTTGAGTAAAACACCCCAAAGCCACACCAGAATCCCAGCAGATGCCAGTGCCATGCAGAGCTGTGAGCCAAAATAAATCTTTTTTTTCTTTTTAAATGACCCAGGCTCAGGTATTTATTCATAGCAAAGCAAAATGGACTGATACGATGTATCTAAAGGGTACTTCTCCAAGTTTCCAGATATTGAGCACTTAGTGTGGAGAAAGCATTATATCTAAACATTTTGACAACAATTTAAGTTACAAAACATTGTTATGAGAGATTATATCAGCCATTTATTCATCAACGATGCAAAACAGTAGTGAGAACCCATGGTATATAAAGAGTAATGGTTTTCCATACTCTCGGCAGATAAAATAAAATAAGTAACTTTTTAAAAAAAGTTTTATACCAGAAATTATATGCCTTTGGATGTGAACCATGAGATCAAAAGAGGATGCTTTTTCTTCTGAGAGCAGCTTTTCACAGCTGTGTGGGATGCCTCTTCAGCCCTCAGGCCCTCCAGTTCCTTCCTGCCTCCCAGAAGGGAATGTAGCCCCCCTGGTGTTTTCCCCTGAGCCTCTGTGTCCTGGTTTAGGGCTACATTGATACTTCTTTTAGTCTTGATTGCCTCTGTTGGAGCTGAAGATGATTCATTTAGCCATGTTGGAGAGAGAGAAAAAAAAAACTCTTTTTTTTTTTCTGAGTAGGAGTCTCACTCCGTCGCCCAGACTGGAGTGCAGTGGCAAGCTTCCGGCCACCGCAGCCTCGACCTGCTGGGTTCTGGCGATTCTTCCGCCTCAGCCTTCCAAGTAGCCGGAACTACAGGCACGCACTACCACACCCGGCTAGTTTTTGATTTATTGTAGAGACGAGGTCTCGCCAAGTTGCCCGGGCTGGTCTCGAACCCGCAGGCTCAGGCAATCCACTTGCCTCGGTCTCCCAATGTGCTGGGATGATAAGCTGAGCCACCGAGCCCGGCCCAAAACTCCTCTCTTTTACTTACCCCTTTTAATTTTAAATTTTAGATACCTGTTTACTAAATTTTTCTTGGACGTAGTCTGCAGTTGTGATTTTGAAGTTCTTCTGGAGGCTTGAATGCTTTTATAAAAATGTCCTATTTATGGTGTGCATAGTTGGTGAATTTTATTTTCTATTACTTACAAAGAAACCAGCACTCCTACTATCCATCCATGATGCTGCATTTGTTCCCCTATGTGCAATTTTGAATTTAATAAAAAGAATATGGCACAGAGCTATGAGAAAACAAAGATGTGCTTACTGCATGATCTCACATTCCCCCTCACATCCAATGCCCTCTGAAAGGAAAGCACAGGAGGTGTCAATGGAAGGTGAGGGAGGATGGAGTCACTAACATGATGCAAGTAGAGCTCATGAACACTCAGGGATACACAGGAAAATAACAGCAGTATTCATTATGTGTTAAGATAAACTCAAATTGTAAGTAAGAGGCAGATAGTATCAAAAGAATGACAGGTTTGGGTAGATCAGAACTGTGTGCTGTTCTTGCTCTGGGAGAGAGGTGCCGAGCAGAAACAGTCATGACACGTGGATTTCTTCCATCAGAGGAGCAGTGATTTCCTGGCCACAATGAGAGTATTACCCATCTTCCCCCGATCCTCAAATGATATTTGGCACTCAGTTTTGTAGTCCACTCTGACAGACAGCGTCTAGAGGTTTTTAGTGTCTCAAGATGGTGTGCTTGGATAGCATGAGAAAACCTCATTATTTTATACCTCCACTTCTGAGTTAGTGATAAATGGATAAGAATAAGTCTACAATTTACTTCTTTACAATCTTCTAAGAAAGCAATTGATTGCTGATAAACTATCTAATCTATCCAGTAATTTAAAGGAATCTAAACTCTTTAAATGTTTTGCTTTCACGCCAAACAAAAAGTTAACACTTTAATATTCAACCTTTATTTCTATTTATTAAAGTAATTGTATTGGTATTCTATGGCTACAGTAACAAATAACCATAAATTTAGTGCTTTAAAAGAAGAAAAAATTATTATCTTATTGGTCTGTATGCCAAAATTCTGATGTGGGTCTCATTGGACTAAAAATCATGGTATTGACTGCATTCATATATCTGGCCTTTTCCAACTTTCAGAGTTACTGCGCTCCTTGTTTCATGGTCTCACAGTCTTCAAAGGCCAGCCAAGTCTTTCTCACATCCTCTCACCCTAACACTGACTCTTCTGCTTCTCTTTAACACACTTAAGAACCCTATGATTACACTGGGCCCACATGGATAATCCAGGGTAATCTCTTTTTTTAAGGTCAACTGATGAACAACATTAATTTCATCCTCATCCTCAGTTCCTTCTTGCCGTGAATATAAAGTTCTGGGGATTAAGACATGGCATTTTTGGAGACCCTTATTCTGCCTACCACAACAGGCTTTTTGGGAGGCTCTCTGCTATACAGAACTGAATTAGCCCGAACCTTAGAAACTAAATGTGTTTGTACCCCAGTGCCTGGTCTTCTACTTATAACAGACATTCCTAATTGTTCACAGTACTCTTTGTCACTGAAGCCACATACAGCTTAGAATCCTTCTTAACAGAAAGTTTCAGACATACCTCTAGCAACTGACCAAGGTCGTCACCTAAGATGAAACATTTTACTAGTTAAGTACCAAATTGTTTTACTTCTTAATGAGATCTAATTTCTTAAAATATTTACAAAGCAAATTTTTTAGAACTAATGTAGACTGACATTTTCCAATTAGTCCTAGTCAGAACAATTTGACTTATATCAGAGTCACAGAATTATATTTATTCATGTTTGCTGTATGCAGATCCCTATATTGAGAGAGAACATTTTTTAAAACAGAAAATACCAAATGATGGTGAGGATGCAGAACCATAGGAACTCTCATTTATTGCTGGTCAAAATTCAAAATGGTAAAGTCACTTGGGAAGATAGTCTGCAAGCTTCTTATGAAATTAAACAAACTTACTCCATGGCCCAGCAATCACACTTCTTGTATTTATTCATTTTAAATGAAAACTTACATCCACTTAGAAGCCTGAATATGTATGTTTATAGTAATTTTATTCATAATTACTCCAACTGGGAGCAACCAAAATGTCATTCAGTAGTTGACTGTATATGCAATGGAATAATACCATTGAGCAATAACAAGGGTAAACAGAGTCACGCAACAACATGAATAAATCTTACATGCTAAGTGGGAGAACCCAAACCCAAATGGCTACATAATGTATAGTGTTGTTTAGATGACATTCTGAAAAAGGCAAAACTATTTTTAAAAAATCTCTGGTTTGTAGAAGTTGAAAGAGAACAGAGCTTTTGACTACAAAATGACATAAAGGGGGATTTTTAAGGGTGATGTATGGTACTGAGATGATGAATACATGACTCTATGAATTGTCAAAATCTATTGAACTTTACATGACAGAGAATTAAATTGAATACATTAAACTGAAAAATTAAAGTGAGAAATCAACCAGAAGATTGGGAGAATCCAAGGGTGAAATGTAGACTGTGACAAAAAAAAATCTGTCTGAATTACAGTGTATGACATAACCTCATAGAAGGAATTAAAGAAACAAGAATTGACCTAAGTGACTTTGGAAAATAGATTTTTAATTAGAAACTATAAGGCTAAATAAAAAATAAACTGAATATATACACTGTACTCTAATTGGCAAAGTTGTTAATAATGGGGTACAGATGAACAATTCTGAAAATACTTTACTTGTACACTGGAGTCAAACAAATAAATGGATACAGATAGTGACAGGACATAGGCTTCTCACTGTTAAAGACGAATGTTTCAGACAATCAAAGGAGAAAGATTAGAATAAGTTATGTAATCCTGGATTAGAGTTGGAAGCATTTGTATTAACATATGTTTAGTTTAACACAGACACAAAGACATTCAGAAATAATTGTGGATATGTGTATATAAACGGGTTAATATACATATATATTTCTTAATTCTCGCTATGAGAGCCTAGAAGCAGTGAAAACCTGGTAGCAATGAGCACACCCAGTGCCCAAATATGAGTTTCTAGATGCTATCTTTCAACAAAAGGTGCCTGGGCTCTTGAAGAAATTGTTGATTCTAAGATTGAAGAAGAGAAAATACAAGATTGAGGTTCTCATAAGGCTTAAAAGTAAGAAAGTGCTCAATATTCAAAGTGGTGGGGCTTATCAAAAGAACACAAGGGCCAATATGAAGGAGATCCCAATAGTCAAAACCAGAACAATTGAAGGAAAAGATTTAATAGTATAGTATTGAATTCCAACAACAACAACAAAAAACTAAATAAACGATTAAATAAATAAATGCATGTGGCAGAATTACAGAACAATTCCAAATAACGTTAAGCAGATACACCTTCCTTCAGGAGATAAAACTTGATCTACCTACCCCGTTGACTGTGAGCTGGACTTCGTGATTTGCTTCAATTTTGAAATGCTTTTTATGCATGTATTGATATCATTACATGATTTTTCTCCTTTATTCTTTGCTATAAATTACATTGATTTTTAAATGCTGAAACAAGCTTGCATTTATGAGATAAACATCTAATTTTGGTTGTAAATTTGATTTGCTGCCATTTTTAAAAGGTGATCTTTCTTCTTTTTTTTCTGACTGCTGTCATGATTTGCTCATTGTCTTTGGTTTCCATTGGTATGACCATGTGGAGATGTGACATTATTTATACTTTTTCTGCTTTGGTTTCACTGAGCTTCTTCCATCTGTGAGTTGATGTCCTTTGTTAATTTTATAATATCATTAGCTCTAATCTGTATACATATTTTTCTGCTCCTTTCCTTCTGCTCCTGGGACTCAAAATCCTTATGCATTAGACCAACTGATATTGATATTATTCCATAAAGAATTTCTCCTATCCCTTTTTTGTTGTTGTTGTTGTTTCCATTTGAATACTTTCTATTTCTTCGAGTTATTTTTCTTCCTGCTGTGTCTAGTCTGCTATTAAGCCCACCAAATAAATTATTCTTTGTTGATATTAATTATTTTTCAATTTTAGCATTTATTTTTAGTAGTTTCCCTCTGTCTTTTCTTTCTTATGAAGGACTTGTAACTTTCTGAAATTTATTTAGTTTTTGTGTTGCATCCTGAGCTATCTGGTAGGCTTTAAAAAAAACTTATCATTTCATAACTACTTAGGTTTGTTTAGATTTTAAGAGTGAGGATGAGAATCTTTCATGATTTTTAACTTTCTAGCAGTAATTAAAATTTGTATATTCAGGATAGGGTTTTTGAAATATTGTTATTACATCCTGTGGGATGTAATAAGATATAGAATTGTTTTGAGAACATATATATGGCAAGGAATTGGGTAGCTTTTCTCACAAGGTGTTCTGTGGAATAGGTTATAACTGATATTTCAAAATCAGGTCATATACATTTTGTACCTGAAGAACACATTTAAAAGAGATATTAATTTGATGCTAATATTTTTAAAAGAGAAAAAAATTAACACAAACATTTAGGTTTCCGGTTTCTCTTGAAAAAGTAAGAAAATTTGGCTACAAACCTGGGAATCAACTATTTTTAGTAGCTACATAAGAAAAGCAAAAATTGATAAAACAACTGTTTAGGGAGTATGGGTAAGAATTTTTTTTTTAAGAGAACCACAACTTCTCCAAGCCCTTTTGACTACATTTAATATTGATCTTCCTACACTGTGATGGCTAAGATCTTCTTTGCTCTGAAGAAAAAAAAATATTACTCATGTTTATGTCTGTCTCTTTCTTTTTTGATTACACTTTATTTGCTCAACAAGTGTTTACTAGGCTAACTAGGTAAAAGTCACTTTCCCAAAGATATGAAAAAAGAACACATGTCTTTATCCTCATGAAGATCATGGACCAAAAAAAAAAGGGGGGGGAGGAGGGGGCTTCTAACAATTGTAATAAAAAAGAAGTGTACGTTACTATGAGAATATATAACAAGGACTGTTCTACCAGTTTTCTCTTAAAGGGCAGATTAGGCTCTTCATTTCCAAGCTTTTGTCAGAGTTGTAGGAAGCACACGGATAGAAATTTCATAACTCTTTGACATTAGTGAATTGACAAAGTAGAAAAAGATAGCACAAAAATCCCTGCTGGAATGAATAAAAACTTTGCTCTCCACTAAAACTAAGCATGAGAGGAGAACATAAATAGAATTGAGGGTTGGACATATATTAACAAATATTTAAATTTATGATGCAAATGAGCAGCAATTATGTCATTTAAAAGAAACTTCTTATTCTTCAAATCCCAGTTCTAAGTTCGCCTCCTCTGTATAGAATTATTAGACTTTCCACTCCTAAAGATAATTGAGTATCATCTCCTGTATGATTTTCAAGTTCTTTAGCTACACTTTCATAATAATACTGCATGTCATTGCACGATGGTTGTTTGACACATATTCAGCCCATTTACTCAGCAGTCTTTTTCTCAAAGGCAGAGGACCTTATCTGTGCATTTCTATCTTCTAACCTAATTGAATTGAATTGACAACTGCTTCTATTGTCTACTTTCATTTCAACAATGGCTATACAACATTTTTTCTGTCTATTTGTTTAATAGAATGTTTCTTTAAATTGCATCTTATGAAATATGAAATTTGACTTCTTAGTACCCTAATAATTTCTTTTATTCATTCATTTTTCAAAACACAAGTTAAATCCTGAGCTAGGTTATTTATGGACAAGCACAAATAAAACGTCATTCTTTTTTGCTTTTATTTTGTATGTCTAGGGCTTGTTGAGTTTTCAAGGCGGTAACTATCAATCAATATATAATTATTGAAAATATAAGCTAGGCTCAGTGGCTCAGCCTGTAATCCCGCGCCTTGGAAGGCTGAGGTGAGTGGATTGCCTGAGCCCGCGGGTTCGAGACCCGCCTGGGCAAGCAAGACCTCACCTCTACAATAAATCAAAAAATTAGCCGGGTGTGGTAGTGCGTGCCTGTAGTTCCAGCTACTTGGAAGGCTGAGGCGGAAGGATCGCCGGAGCCCAGCAGGTCGAGGCTGCGGTGGCCGGGAGCGGCCACTGCACTCCAGTCTGGGCAACAGAGTGAGACTCCGACTCAAAAAAAAAAAAAGGAAATTATCTTTGATGATGTGGGTGGGCCTCATCCAATCAAAGAGCCTGAAGAGCAAAACTGAGATTTCTCTGAGGAAGAAATTTTGCCTGGGAACTAGATTAGCCTCAGCTCCTGCCTGAAAGCTTTCAGCCTGCCCTGCAGATTCCAGACTTGCCAGTCCTCACAATCATGTAAGCCCTTTCCTTGAAATAAATTTCTTTATATATTTCCTACTATTTTTTTTCCTCTAGAGAGCCCTGAATAATGCAGGGAGGAAGAGGATGTCATCTTGCCATGAACTCCCCATTTGAATCCACTGGAAACACCAGATTTGGTAATGAAAAGGAAAGCCTAACAGCCAAGGAGAGGGTCTGAGGGGAGGGAGTTGATATAGAATTGATTTTTCTCTCTGTCTTAGATGTTTAAATGTGCGCTTGACTTTTCAACATCAGTTAGTTCCTCCTGGCTCCTCTTGTCTGGTCATAAATACTATCTCCATTTCCTGATTCCAAGTTATTACCCATGTCTCAGAGGAAACAGCAACTCATGTCTAGAGATGGGAGTGCAAATGCTCCCTGAACAGTGCTCCATCTGGATCATCAGATGTATGGAGGCTCACTTCTAGAAGCTCAAGTTTAGTCACTGTTTTCATTATTCTTTGTCTCATCTGTGATCTCTTTGTCTTCTCCTATTTGTCTCATCTATGATCTTTTTGTCTTCATCTCATCTTTGTCTGGAGATGAAGAGATTTCTTTCAGCTTCCTGCACCCTCAACCAATGATCATGAGTTCAAGAGAAATAACTTGGCTTTGAGAAAAACAAATGATTTTGTCCAGGCTTGCTTCAAGGTCTTGGTCACTTTCTGAAGGTTCTCAGTTCTTCATTTGCAAGTTTATCTTGTCACTTGCTCCAGAACCTTCCTCCTCTTACTCCAGGTAATACTATTTCTGGACAGATGATTTCTCAAGAGACTCCATTTCTTTCTTTTGACAAAGTTCAGTCACCTCATTTCCTCTTTCTGAAAGATTTTGATCTGCACTTTCCTTTCCTTTTTTTTTTTTTTTTTTTTGAGTTGGAGTCTCACTCTGTCGCTGACTGGAATGCAGTGGCACATTCACGGCCACCTCAGCCTCAACCTGCTGGGTTCAGGCAATCCTTCCACTTCAGCCTTCCAAATAGCTGCAACTACAGGCACACACCACCATGCCCAGCTAATTTTTTAATTTATTATAGAGACAAGGTCTCACCAAGTTGCCCAGGCTGGTCTTGAACCCCTGGTCTCAGGCAGTCCTCTTGCCTCAGCCTCCTAAAGTGCTGGGATAACAGGTTTGAATTGATCTGTACTTTCAGTTGAGATTTGCTCAGCCTGAAGACTTTTTACGTAATCTGTCTTGGCTTTTCTGTTTTCTTCTTTAGCAGTGTTGACGTAAAACTGATTTTTCTGTCCATCCTAGATGTTTACGTGTGTGCTTGTCTTTTCAACATCAGTTAGTTCCTCCTGGATCCTCTTGTCCAGTCATAAATACTATCTCCACTGCCTGATTCCAAGTTATTACCCCTGTCTGTTCTCCAAGGGAAGCTGTCATTTCTTTCATCTTTAGCCAGTGCTCCTCCAGAGAGACTTGTTCTGACTCTTCACACATGTCCTAGAGTTCTGTATGAAGGTCCCAAGCCTTTCTTCTGTCAGCTGTAATCGTTTTGTTTTTGCTCTTCCCATTGTATTTTTCTGGATTTGGTTTCTGCTTCTAGAGACATGGTCTTTCTTCTGGTACAGACAGCATCTTATCTTGATCTGAATATTGAGGGTTTTTTTCTTTTCCCAGGTGGTTTCCTATTAAGCTAAGATGGACCAAATCTGAGGTGAGTGGATTGCCTGAGCCCGCAAGTTGGAGACCCGCCTGGGCAACTTGGCAAGACCTCATCTCTACAATAAATCAAAAATTAGCTGGGAGTGGTAGCGTGCGCCTGTAGTTCCAGCTATTTGGAAGGCTGAGGCGGAAGGATCACCGGAGCCCAGCAGGTTGAGGCTGCGGTGGCCGGGAGTGGCCACTGCACTCCAGTCTGGGTGACAGAGTGAGACTCCAAATCAAAAAAAAAAAAAAAGATGGACCAAATCAAGGGGTTAGACATGTCCAGAGCAACAGGCACTTGTAGACTTTTATCTTCTTTCACTGCAGGGGGAAACTTGACACTAGCTTTAATTTTACTAGGACTAGTGCTGAATATGAATGGTGTGTTCTTGACTCGAAGTACAGAAAATAGTTTTCTCCACTGACTGAAAAAGTTCACCTAAAATCAAGAGAACTGTGAACACACACAGTGTCACGACACACATTAACTGTCCCCCATTGCTCCCCAGGGGAGCGAGGCTTGGCCTCACAGTGTCAGGTACTTCTCCGTAGCATTCTGCAGCAGCACCTCCCAATTTGCCCTGCAGATTTCAGACTTGCCAGCCCCCACAATCATGTAAGCCAATTCCTTGCAATACATTTCTTTATATGTCTCCTGCTATTTTTTGTCTGGAGAGTCCTGACTAATGCAAGGAGGAAAAGGAGAAAGGATGTCGTCTTGCCATGAACTCTCCATCTGAATTCACTGGAAAGACCAGATTTGGTTTTTTTTGGGGGGGGGTTGTTTTTTTGTTTTGAGTTGGAGTCTCACTCTGTCACCCAGACTGGAGTGCAGTGGCACGCTCCCGGCCACCGCAGCCTCGACCTGCTGGGCTCCGGCCATGCTTCCGCCTCAGCCTTCCGAGTAGCCGGAACCACAGGAGCGCGCTACCACGCCCGGCCAATTTTTTTTTTTTTTTTTTGATTTATTGTAGAGATGAGGTTTCGCCTGCCCAGGCGGGTCTCGAACCTGCGGGCTCAGGCAATCCACTCACCTCAGCCTCCCAAAGTGCTGGGATTACAGGCTGAGCCACCAAGCCCGGCCCACACCAGATTTGGGAATGAAGAATGAAAGCCTAACAGCCAAGGAGATGGTCTGAGGGGAGGAAGTTGACCCTCCTGTCTCACAGGAAACAACACCCCATGTCTAGAGATGGGGATGCAAATTCTCCCTGAACAGTGCTCAGTACAGATTCATGGCAGAATGAAACCCCTAGAGTACCCAGCCACACAGCCCTGCTGCCGTTGTCAAGTCCAACTAGACCATGACACACCGTGGAGAACACTGAACAACACTCCTCCCAGAACCGAGCTTGCATCTGGCAACTCTGCAGACCAGGAATGGAGAGAACGGCGGATGGGGGGCGGGACTAATCCTACATAGGACTCACATGCCTGTAATCCCAACACTTTGGGAGGCTGAGGCGAGAGGATTGCCTGAATCCAGGGGTTTGAGACCAGCCTGGGCAAATTGGTGAGACCTCATCTCTACAATAAATCAAAACATAAGCCAGGCATGGTAGCACTGCGTGTGATTCCAGCTACTTGGAAGGCTGAGGCAGAAGGATGGCCTGAGTCCATCAGGTTGAGACTGTGGTGGCCATGAGCGTGGCACTGCACTCCAGCCTGGGCGAGAGTAAGACTCCAGCTCAAACAAACAAACAAAAACATGCCCTCAACCTTGTTCAGAGCCACTTCTTTCCTCAACTTGAACTTCCTCTGTGGCCCTGGAGGCCTCATCATACCTTCTGGCATACCTCTGCCTGGAAAATGCTTCCTCTTGCTGCCTACATGGGAGCAAGACCTGCCTTGTAGTTACTGGACCTCACAGTCCCTGTTTCCCCAGTATCCAAGGCAAGGCCTGCACTGAGTAGGTGCTCAGTGCGCCACACGTTTGTGGAGAGACTGGATGGATGAGTGAGTACTGTCCATGAAGAGTCATGCTCTGTTGACAGATGGTTCCCTCAGGAAAGTGTAAAGCTCCTTTCATAACTCCGTAGGCTGGTGGAGGGAAGACGAGGCGGTGGCAGCTCTGGCCTGGGTTCCTTCCCCCCTCCTCCACGCCACTCCCACTCTTACCCCTACTCTGAGACTTTGACCAAGTTGCTAAACCTTTCTGAGTCTCCTTTCCTCATCTATGAGTGGGAAGACACTGCCCACCTCAAGGGATTGTTGGGAGGATTAACATGAGGATGACACAGAGCCCAGGAGGTGAAGCGTTCAACACATTTTAGTGAACTTTATCCCATTATCCAATGCATTAGCAACTCCTTCCTTTATTCAAATATTTGGTTATTCTACTCAGGGTTAGCCAGAGCATTACAATTAAAAAAAAAAAAATAGCTGCTACAGACTTAAGAAAAAAAGAAATAAAACTTTACTGTTATAATAGTATATCTAGTAAACATAAAAGACTCTAATAGGCTCAGCCTGTAATCCCAGCACTTTGGGAGGCCGAGGCAAGTGGATTGCCTGAGCCCGCGGGTTCAAGACCAACCCAGGCAACTTGGTGAGACCTCTTCTCCACAATAAATCAAATACTAGCTGGGCATGGTAGCGCACGCCTGTAGTTCCAGCTACTTGGAAGGCTGAGGTGGAAGAATCGCCGGAGACTAGCTGGTCAATGCTGGAGTGGTCTTGAATGCGCCAAGGCACTCCAGCCTGGGTAACAGAGTAAGACTCCAACTCTCTAAAAACAAGAAAAGACTCTAATAAAAACGACCAGACTTAATAAGAGACTCGGGCAAGGTAATATAAGATAAACATAAAAAACAAAAGCAGCCGGGCTCAGTGGCTCAG
>CAUYQG010140398.1:0-13224 GCA_963574415.1 Tarsius wallacei
CAATCAATTTTAGAACATTTCCATTACCCCCCCCCCAAAAACAAATCACTCTCCACGTTCACCACAATCACACGCAACCACTAAAGTTGCCGCTTCTTGGCATTTCATATAAATGGAATCATGTGCTATGTGTCCTTTTGTGTCTGGCTTTTTTCACTCAGCATCCTGTTCTCAAGGTTCATACATGGTGTAGCATGCATCAGTGTACTTCATTCCTTTTTATGGCCAAATAATATTCCATCATATGGCTAGACCACAGTTTGTCTACCACATGCATCTGTTGGTGGACTTTTGAATTGCTTCCACTTTTTGGCTGTAGTGAATAGTGCTGCTGTAAACATTCATGTCTAAGTTTTTCTATGGACATATATTTTCCTTTTCTTGGATATATACTCAGGAGTGGAACTGCTGGGTCATATGGCAGCTCTATGTTTAACTTTTTGAGGACCCACCAAACTGTTTTCAACAGTGTCTGTGCCATTTTACATTCCCACCAGCAGTGTGTGGGGGTTCCAGTCTCTCCACATCCCTACCAACACTTGCTACTGTGTGTCTTTTTAACCATTCCAGTGGGTATGAAGTGATATCTCATTATGATTTTGATTTGCATTTCCCTAATGACTAATGACATTGAGCATCTTTTTATGTGCTCACTGGCCATTTGTATATCTTCTCTCTAGAAATATCTATGTGAGTCCCTTGCCTTTATTTTTTTAGATGTACGGTCTCATGCTGTCAGCCAGACCAGAGTACAATGGCACAATCGTCGCTCACTGCAGCCTTGAACTCCTGGGCTTAAGCGATCCTCTCACCTCAGCTCCCAAGTAGCTGGGACTAAAGGTGTGCACCACCACACCTGGCTCCTTTGCTCCATTTTTGAATTGGTTGTTGCTTTATTGTTAGTTTTAGGCATTCTCTGTATATTTTGGATTCAAGTTCCTTATCAGATGTATTATTTCTAAAATTTTTTTCCATTTTGTAGGTTGTCTTCCCACTTTCTTTTTAATGTCCATTGAAGCTCAAAAGTTACTAATTTTGATGAAGTTCAGTTTCTCTGTCTTTTCTTCTGTTGCCTGTGCTTTTGGTGTTCCGGCTGCAGAACCACTGTGTAATCCAAGGTCATAGAGATTTATGCCTGTATTTTCTTCTAAGAGTTTTATAGTTTTAGTCCTTATATTTAGGAAAATTTTTTTCTTTTTTCTTTTCATTGAATACCTTTATCAGGTACCCCACTAGCTTCTAGATGTGTAAACTAAATATCACGACTCCAATAAAGGTAGAGAAAAACGACTCCTGTCCTCAGCAGACTTCTGAATTGAAGCAGTAGTTATTGCTCTCATAGTCTAACTTCTTTGGGGATCTGAGGAGAGCAATTTGTCCTTCTTACACACTCAGGAGAACATGTTTTTAATGAGCTGCCAGCAGGAGCCAGTGAGAAAGTCATGTACTCTGGGGAGTTTTTGGACCTGTGTTTTGCCCAAGGGTTCTGCCCAAGTCTCTCTGGCTTCCCAGTTGCCTTTGACTCTCCAGTTGTGTCACGTCAGGTGAACTGTGTGCCTCAGTTTCCTCACTTGTGGAAGGGGAACATGATCCCACAGCATCAGGGCTCTGAGGCACAGTGGAGAACAGGCTGGTGGGAGGGCAAGCTGTCAGCTGTGGCATGAAGAGGCTTGTGCTATTCACCTCCCTTGGGGGCCTCCTCTTACAGGAAGCCCTCTTTCCCTGCCTGTATCAGCTCCTGGTAATGATGGCTGACCGGTCATGGCCACCTTCTGAGTCTCAGCCCCAGCACACTCTGTGAGTGCCAGTGTCTGATGTCCTGCAGGACCCCCAAGGGGGCCAAGTGCCGGCAGCCATGGCAGGGTCTTCCTCCCCAGCCTAATCCTGCTCAGAGGCACAGTCTGGGCCCAGCTGCTCTCCTCTGCCCTGTGGTCTCAGGGCCCAACCCCAGCATCAGTGACTGATCCACAACCAGAGAGTGGGGCTGGGCAGAGAGATATGCAGCCCAGCCCCTCCTCCATCTCCCTTCGCAGCACCTGTTGGCCGCCCTGGAGCTTCCAGACATCAGGATGAAGTGTGTTCCAGGCCTGGCTTCTCACTCCATCCTTCAGGAAAACTTGCAACTGCAGAGGCATCTGGCTTTGGAGCCATGGTGACTCTTTCCCACCCTACCTCTGGGATGGAGCCTCAGCACTGAGCATGCACATGTATTGAGCGCTTCCTGGGGATATCAGCTACAGTGCTCTCATAACAACCCAGTGCAATGCTGTCGTTTCTCCTCTTCTTACAGATGGGTAAACTGTGGCCTATGAAGGTTAAGTAACTTATCTGAGACCACACAGAAAGAAAGAGGCAGAAGTAGGATTTGCATCCAGGCGTCTGGACTGCAGAGTGTGTGCTTTGAGCTGGCATGTTCTGCTGCCTCCCTGAAAGGGAGACCCTCTCACACCCTGATAGCTAAAAGGAAGCCCCAGGGCCAGTTGCTAAGGCTCACTCCTGTAATCCCAACACCATGGGAGGTCAAGACAGGAGGATCACTTTGGGATCACAAGGCAGGAGTTCAAGACCAGCCTGAGCAACATAGTGAGACCCTGCCTCTACAAAAAGAGAGAGGAAGACCCTGTGCCCCACACCCGCAGGGAGGGGCTGTTCAGGGGCTCAGGGCGTGTAGGGCATGGTCATACTCCTCACCCAACACCACTGCAAGGCTTGATCTAGAAACCATGATTCCTGGCAGGTAGGAAGCCCTTGGTAAATAGGGCCCAGAGCCTGTGGCCTGGATGGTGAAGATGTGGCTCCCTTTTACCTGAACTGGCTTCCACAGTTTGCTAAGCACAGGACAGTTCTGGGCACAGGGTAGGAATCTACAGATCTCAGCCCATGGCAGGGCAGCCAGCTGCTCGGGGGTACAGAGCCTTTGCCCACCATGGTGAGCAAGACTTAGTGCTAGGCTGCTGGTCTCTGCACCATGCCTGGGCTGTCTGAACACTTCTGGCAGTGGTTCCTGTTTCTCCCTTCTCCCCTTTGCCCTCAGCTGCCAAGAGATTCATGTCCCTAAAGCCACCAAGTGCCCGGCCTTCCTGCTGATCACAGAGACATCTCTTGCTGCTCCCCAGTCATGCCTCCTGTCTCAACCCAGGAAACGCCACACCTATGGGCAGCTTCTTTTTTTTTTTTTTTTTTTTTTTTTTGAGTTGGAGTCTCACTCTGTTGCCCAGACTGGAGTGCTGTGGCCACTCCTGGCCACCGCAGCCTCCACCCACTGGGCTCCGCGATCCTTCCGCCTCAGCCTTCCAAGTAGCTGGAACTACAGGCGCGCGCTACCACGCCCGGCTAAATTTTTTTTGATTTGTTGTAGAGATGAGGTCTCACCAAGTTGCCCAGGCGGGTCTCGAACCCGCGGGCTCAGGCAATCCACTCACCTCAGCCTCCCAAGGCGGGGGATTACAGGCTGAGGCACAAAGCCAGGCACCAGAGCAGATTATTAACATCATAATATACAGAGAAATATTGCTTGTGCCATAAAAAAAAGAACATGGAGAATGTATGACATAAATTCAAATCAATATTTTCCTTATTTATCCAGATAAATATTTTTTTTTTTTTTTTTTTAGTTGGAGTCTCACTCTGTCGCCCAGACTGGAGTGCAGTGGCCGCTCCCGGCCACCGCAGCCTCGACCTGCTGGGCTCCGGCGATCCTTCCGCCTCCACCTTCCGAGTCGCTGGAACTACAGGCACACGCTACCACGCTCGGCTGATTTTTTGATTTATTGTGGAGATGAGGTCTCGCCAAGTTGCCCAGGCGGGTCTCGAATCCACGGGCTCAGGCAATCCACTCACCTCAGCCTCCCCAGGCGAGGGATTACAGGCTGAGCCACTGAGCCCAGCTAACTTATGTCTTTTATATTGATTGAATCCGTTCACAAAAATTTTCTCACAAAGAAAACTTCAGGATCAGACTGCTTCACTAGTAAATTCTTACAGATATTTCAGGAACAAATAATACTACGCCTGGCTAATTTTTGATTGATTGTAGAGACAAGGTCTCGCTAAGTTGCCCGGGCTGGTCTCGAACCTGCAGGCTCAGACAATCCACTTGCCTCGGCCTCCCAAAGTGTTGGGATCACAGGCTGAGCCACCAAGCCCAGCTGGGTAATTTTCTTGCTGGGAAAAGCAGATCACCCTCAAGGACTCATACCAACTTTCACTGCTTTCAGATGTAATCCAAGCCAAGAGCTTGGCTAGTTGATTGAAACCTAGAATCAATTATTGCCTAAGTTAATTAAACAACAGGTGAGATTATTCAACTTCCTTGATAAACTATAGAGGAAGGAAACCATAGATAGCATAGGGAGGCAAGAGTAGCTCTTTATAACATTCCAGTTGAGCCGGGCTCGGTGGCTCAGCCTGTAATCTCGTGCTTTGGGAGGTTGAGGTGAGTGGATTGCCTGAGCCCGCGGGTTCAAGACCAGCCTGGGCAACTTGGCGAGACCTCATCTCTACAATAAATCAAAAAAAAAAAAAAATTCCAGTTGTAGAGCACTAGATGTAATAGGTATGCAGTAAGTGTGACCAGGTCACCTACACCTTAACTCTGTTCTCTAGTGTCCGGTAGACATTCCTTTCACCAAATCTTTAAGAAGTACATTAACGAGAGGAATACCAGCAGCCTCGAAAGGCCTTGTAGTGATCATAGTGATCCTTCTTTTCTGTACTGTCATCCTGTAGGCTATGGATGACAGTAGTAGAGGCTGACATTGAAAAAGTTTCCCTGAATTCTGTGGAGATAACTTTAATGATGTCAGCAACAATTAACCACCAGAAACAAGGTGTGCATGGTTATTCTAATGGGTAGCAGGGCTAAAGAAACTATTAGAATAGTTTGACTCACACAGGGCTTTGATAGTGGTTAATTGGTCATGGTGTCCCTAGGATTGACATAGGTGGGCAGCCTTTATAAGTCTTGTCTGATACTAATAAGTAGTAAAGATTCTAAGTCTGGTAGATGAAGATTTGTTCTGTATCACTGTAGTGGAAAACCATAATCTTCTGCAATTCTTAGACCTGTTCACAGACCCAGAACATACTGAATGAAGAGGGGGCAGAGTTTGCTTGGGAAAAACTGTTACATTTCCAAAACTTCATACCATGAGCTCATGCTCCTAATGTTTCCAAAGTGAGTTGTAGCCATTCACCAGAGTGACTTGCATTTGGAGAAATTGACATTTTCAGACTTTCAGTGAATCCTGGATGTGGGCTCTGAACTGCTAATCCTTAGACGTTCCAAGTCACAATGAT
Source organism: Tarsius wallacei (assembly GCA_963574415.1). NCBI lineage: Eukaryota > Metazoa > Chordata > Mammalia > Primates > Tarsiidae > Tarsius > Tarsius wallacei. The sequence continues at coordinate 5,299 of CAUYQG010140398.1, forward strand.
CCAACCACCCTAGAGAAAGAACAACAACGGATCTTTGGCCTGGATCTGCCCAGAGGTCCTGAACTCACACCAAGTTTATTTTTTCAGTGCCTGAATACATAACTGGATTAGACATACTCAACTTCCTGCAGAATGCCCACATGGGTTCCTAGGACTGCAGAGAAATAGTTACTCTGATAAGCAGGGCCTCTAAAACTGCTGTTTCCCTATCAAACTAACTAAAAAATAAATAAATCAACACCATATATATGAAGAAATTAGTGTACCATCAGAGATTACAAAGATGCAGAGTTGGTCATTCTTATGACATCTTCATTAGGCCAGCTTGTTTGGCCTGTGCAGGAAACAGGAATATCTTGGAGAATGGTGTTGCGTGATCATAAGCCTAATCAAAATGTGATTTCAACTATAGCAGACTCTAGTTGATGAAATCAACACATGCTGTGGTACCTGGTTTGCAGCAATTGATTAGGAAAAGATTTTTTCTCTTTATTAATAAATTATACGAGGCACCCTTTACTTTCAACTAGCAGGCACAGCAGCACCCTCCACAGTCTCACCCAAGAACCAAGCCAGCTCTTTACTCTGTCATAATCTCTTCATCTCTATGGCATCCTCTATCAAGCTATTTTGCAGGACATCATGCCAGATCCCTATACTGATGACATCATGCTGGTTGAACCTAGTGGTTGAGAATAAGTCAATATTCTAGGTAACCTGGTAAGGTAATATGTTCCAGAGAGTGAAAAATATTAAAATCTTTATGTCTATGAATTTGTCAACATTTCCTTATAATTCTCTCCATTTTGTTTTATATAGTGCAATGATATATTAGTATCCAATTCTTACATATTCCTAGTGGAGCACTCCTTGTTGTTGTCACATGTTTCCTTTTTGCCTTACTAATGTTTCTTCCCCTCCCTCTGACTCTCCAGGGCCCTGTCCAGAATCAGATCTTGCAGTAGCATTCCAGGCTTTTGGTCCGTGGTAATATTAGGGATAGAGTAGGTCGAGTTACCAAGCTAGCAGGATGTTTGGTTCAACTTTTGTTTGCGGGATGGGGTCTCATGTGTGTTGACATTTCATCACTTGGGGCTGTTCTAAGCCACAGTCCCAGGCAGTGACTAGCATTTTTTCTGGGTCCTTTCATGGAACAGAGTTGGGGAGGGACCCAAGGCTTTTACTCTTCGCTCCCAGGTCCTGGCTTCAATCAGTGGACCTGGCTCTGTCCTCTTCTCACTTGGGACAGTTTTGGTCCTTTTTTGTCAACACTTGTTAAGCTTTCTTGTTTCTGAGCTTAGAACCCAGTGGGCATATGATATTGTTCCATTACTCGTCTACAGTGATAATGGTCTTATATTTGAGTCAGCCTATGTATTTTTTAGTTTCTTTCTCAAAATTTTATCTATATTGCCATGTGTTTTAGAATATCAAAACTTGAATTTATTGTGTCATCTCCACCTAACATCAGCAACCATTAGGCTTATAACAAGATCATTAGTCCAGGAAAAATCTACTAATTTCCAAATTGTGGCGAGTACTAGCCAGGGCATAATTTTATAATATAATCATGCAATGTATAATGATGTTTCAGTCAACAATGGACCATATATATGATGGTGGTCTCATAATACTATATTTTTACTTTACCTTGACTGTGTTTACACATGTTTAGATATGCAGATTCTTACCATTGTGCTACGATTGCCAACAGTAGTTAGTACAGTAATGTGCTGTACAGATTTGTAGCCTAACATAATAGGATATACCATATAACCTAGGTGTGTAGTAGGTTAGACCATCTAGGTTAATATAAGAGCGCTCTATGATTTTCATATGATGAAATCACCTAACAGCTCATTTCTTGAGACATACCCTGTCATGAAGTGACAGAACTCATACTACCTTTCACTGCTTTCAGATGTATTCTTTCAGAGTACGTTGTCATCTTATTCTAAGCACTTGTATTTCACCAGGATGTAACAATAAATGCAGAATGACTTTTATTTTTAAAATAATCCTGGAAAGAGCACATTTTGAAGCATAAACCATAAATAGTTTTTGTATGAGAAAAAAAAAAGCCCAAGTGAATGAACTCTTGATAGTAGAAGTTGTTTATTGCAAATAGATTTTGGCAATGTGGAAATTCTTATGAGAAAAGTCGAATTTTTTTTTCCCCTAGTGGGAATCTTTAAGTTTTGTTCTGCTGCTTATTTTGAATGTTCCTAGACATAATTTGGCCAAATAAATTGTTTAAGATCAAGTTCCCAAAGTTAATGCTCCTAAGCTATCCCTAATATGGACTAGAAGTCAAGTAGTTGTTCTCCGTTATATCAGCCAACATTATAGAACAATGGAATTTGGGACTGCAACTGCAGCTTTCTAGTTCTGAGCATTTTGTTCTGAGGCTTCCTGAAATGAAGTCTCCCAAGGATAAGAATTGCTTTTCTTGCTTTCTCACATTGTCTTTTACTAGATTGGATACCCAGCAATCACACATAAAATGCTTACTCCATGAGTGAACAAACTGACATATAACTATAAATAAAAGCTTTTTGGATATAAAAAGATAGAATTGGGTTTGACTTATGCAGATTATTAATTTGGTTCAAAAATAAATTGTGAAAAATATATGACCACAATGCACTATGTCCTTAATACTATGGTACATGGTAAGTATTGTACATGGTAAGTATTTCATGCATGTTTATTATTCAAAATATTGAAAGGTCAAGAAAAACTTACTTTAGCCTAAAGTAACCAATAAATAAGTCATTTGTGATATAGGTAGCATTATTACAAGAAATAACAAATAAATAATTAAATAAACAAATAATTCTGTACATATAACTAAATTGCTTCGCCCTTCCACCCCCCTACCCCCCCTCTTTTTAAAGTTTCCCTTTTCAAAGAAACAGTTCCCACTGAAGTAAAATTGTTGGCTCAATCCTAAATTATTTATTAGAAAAAAGTTCCAAATGAATGCTGGCATCTGGGAACATCTTTACATTCTCTATCCTGTGATTAAGTCTGGACTTACTGAATACAAAATACAAAGATAAGGTAGCAAGTATCGCCTAATTTAGGTTATAAAGAAACTCAGGAGGATATTTCAGTGGGCTCACAACCCAAATTATCTAGTCTGGTCATGCATTCTTTCAGAGTGCCTACATTAACCACATAACTGTCAAATCTCCCCTTCACTTGTTGCTGTGTTAACACAGCCAACAAATGTGGAAACTTTATAGCCTCCGGGTAAGAGGGTTTCACTCTTGTTCATTTACATACACTGTTGTGGAAGTCTCTAATTTCACCCAGGTCACAATTAGTATTTTTTTTGAAAATAATATATTTATATCATGGATTTGTTTGGGCAACAAATGAACAGAGATGACGTTATGAGTACGCCAAATCATTTCTTTTTCCTCCTGGATACACAGGGTGCTGTATTTCTGAGCCATGTGGTCAACTCTGGCTAATGGAGAGAAAATGGGAGTGGTGTATACCCTTCCAAGATTGGCTTTCAAAACCTCTCCCACGATCTCTTTTCTTTCCACCATGAACTTGGACTTACATAACCTCGATCAGTTAGCTCCAGGCAAAACTACCTGGGTTCCGAGTTATGACTTGGAGGGAAGCCCTACACCCGCTCCACCTCTCAACTCCAGAGAATCACTCACTATATCAGTGGATAGGAAATTTTAAAATTTAAGCCACAGATATTTGGAAGATTCGTGTTTCTCAAGAGCAACCACCTGACTAATACACCAAGCAACCTGTTCTATCTTGTGGGAAGGACAAAGGGGTTTGTGCTTTAAAGTAAAGATGCAATTTTCATGAAGTAGATTATAAAATACTCATTTTTCCTTGAAGCAAGGTGAAACTCTCATCACTTACCTTTTAGTTCAAAACAGTAAATGTTAAATGCAAAGTCTTCTTAAGGATATTTTATGCACCAAAAAAACAAAAACAAAAAAACACTTTTGTGAGGCTTTCTTTGGCTTTAAAATTAAGTCATTAAAGTTGCAAATTCAAAAACTAGTTATTCCTTACGTTTTTATGTTTAGCTTGCAATCTTATCATATTATTTATAAATCCAGTAAATATTCAATCTTCACTTTAAGGAGACTTTGAAAAATGTTTACTCCTTTTAGAACTTTTAGAAACTTGGTTAATAAGTTTCTTTCTTTTACATATATTAAATGGCATACATACACTTAATATATTTTATTTCTTTTGGGGGGCCTAGCTCATTTACTTGACTTTAACAAGACTTTCCTAAGTACTGACTTAACTCTTCTATATCTGATAATTTAAACTTATAAATATAATGAAAACTTCTCCCAATTGTTCTAACATTGTACATAAATTTAATAAGATTTCAACTTAAAATTGCAAGTCTAAAGCAATAATTCATTCTAAATTGAAATTAAAAACAAAATCTGACCAGACTTCAAAGATGACAACTTGCTAGTAAAACAACTATATTTATGTTTTACCAAGCAAATTTTGGTGAGCTTCTTCTTATCCAGTTGGGGTTGTATGATGACCAGAAATGCTACAAGATTCTTGATAGTGACACTAATGGGTTTATAGCAGGGACTACTTCATAACTTACATCTCTCATGAGGGAGAATCTTCATCCCCGGCAAACTCAGAGAAGGTTGTTGTTTACTTGATTCTTAAATTTAAATGCACTTTTACGCTTTTAAAAATTAATTTTCTTCCTGTTCATAGAATTTATACAAGTGACACATCAAGTTGAATTGTAGTTCTCTCTCGTGACTCAGAGAGTACGTACAATCACAACCTCCAAGGCCTTTCTTTGGCAGTAGCATCATACCACTGGTGCTCCACAGGCAGGCCCTCTCTGGTAGGGTTGGTATATGCTGATTAAATGTATTCACGCCATCCTCAGACTGAGGATGTCGCCCTTCAGGGATATATGTGTTTGGAATTGTGTGAAGCATTGAACCTCCAGCAGGACAGTGATCCATCAACAGAAACCACACCATGGAGCCTTCCCACACATTTGTCTTTACCTGGAATCCGAAGGTTTGTGCAAGGTGGTTTTATGATCATCTGGTCTCATTCAGTTGTTTTACAAAAAATAAAAATAAAGCTGACAGAGGAAACTAGCAGCTGTTCAATAACACTAGTAACGTCAATGACAAAGACTTGGCTAGCAAAACTGGGACAAATTTAAGATGAGCAGGGAATCAGGAGCCACAAGACCGAAAGAGAACCTCAGAAAACTCCACCTCAGAATGAGAACACTGTCCCACCACTGCCGCATCAGCTGTTCTCAACCATGAAGGCTGAAGGTGTGCCCCTTGGCCTTCACCGACATTACCACTGGGCTCTACCTCTGGTGAAATTATTTGTCTGAAATGAGACTCTCAATTCAATAACACTCACAACTTCGATGACAAAAATTTCTGATGTTCAAGATTATTACTCTTGAACAGATATTGTTGCAATGAATTCACCAAAGTTTCATTTCCAGCAGAAATTTCTAAGATGAAAGTGAAGGGTTAAAAGAAATAAAAAGAAACAAAGCTGTTACACTTTCCCAGATGACTGACACCACCAGAGATTACTTCAGGAGGAAAAATATTCTTGAACTGTAACGACTTCAATTCTCAAGCCGAAGGTTGAGAGAGATCCCACAGTTATTAAAGTTAATAAATCAGAGAGAGAGAGAGAGAGAGAGAGAGAGAGAGACTCTACATGCAAATTGTCCATGTTTTGCATTTTTCTGCACACAGAACTCAAAGGGTTTCTCTCCCCACCCCCTCCCCCTTCCTTTACGTCATTCACCATGGGTATCTTAAAAACAGCAAAGAGACTCATGGGACACACAGTTCTATAAGATGTAATTATGGTACCTTATTTTTAAGAGTTTAAAAGTGCATCTTTATGGTCTTATGCAGCCACAGTAACTTTTATATGTTTGATTGACATAAACCATGCCTTGGTATAAAACATTTTCTTGAACTGTAGAAATGTGGAGATTTGAGTCACCCTGCCCTCCCCTTCCCCAAGTGATATCCTCTTTATTCTTCCTGTCCCTCCTTATTTGTTTAGTAATATTGATCAGCTGTAGTTCACAGGAGGCAGTTATTAACCCCAGAACAGCTCTTCTGGTTGTTGTAAAAGCTAAAATGAACTGAAATAAAGTGTGTGTGATTCATGGGCTACACATGCATGTGGAATTCAGAAGGCCTGGCATTTACGGATCATTTTAAAGGTGATTTTTCATACGTGGAGGTTACATTATCCCAGTTTGACTTTTGCTTTTTTTTTTTTTAAGTGAAAGGGGTTGCTTTTCCCTCTCAGATAGAAGAGGTGTTTTGTATAGCAGATATACATACTTCTAAAGTTTTACAGGGTGACTGATACCCCACGGGGACAAACCAGGCTGTCAACTTTCCTGAGAGTTTTGGCTAGAACCCCAAAAGTTGGCTAAAGGCATAAGGATAAGATTCTCATCTTAGAAAAAGACTTTCTATCCAGAGATCATAAATATGCATGTATAGAGAGGAACATATGTTCACCTCTTCTTCCAAAAGAATGGAAAGTCTAGACTCTGAGGAAAAGCAAAGTATGCTTATTGTTTGGCTGTATTTCTATCTTTACTAGAGATAGCTTTATTAACATTGCCAAACAAACAAACGAACATTGACTCTTGTTCCATGAATATGGCCTTCAGGTCCTTTAAAACAAGATTGGCTACCTCACGGAGCAGCCTCCCATTCATTCATTAGGGCAGAAAGAGTTCTGGCTTGGAAAAGAAAAAGTTCTCTGACATCACACTTAAACTAGCCATCCAGATTTCAATGACCTCTCTGTTGGTAATAAGGGCTTTTTCTGATGATATCCAGAAAAAAAACAAAACAAAAAAAACTTACCTCAAACCCTCCCTTCACGTGTTACTGAAATACCTTGTGTAAGTGTTTACCAAAAGCAGCCTCAGTAGTTCCTCTCTCTCTTCAGGTTTTCCTGGTCAGATGTCTATTTTCAGTCACTGTGTGTCCCACTAATAACTCCTCCCTCGGGGAGCTGAGGAAGCCTGGAGACCTGGCTAATTTACTTTACCTCTCCATTTTCCCACAAGGAGACCAGGAATTGTTGCCAATTGGTCAGCACGTATTTGCTAAGTGCCCACAGAGTGAAGGCGTGTACTACCTTGAACGTTTTGGTCCATTTATCCTGAGAAAACATGTAGAGGGTTAGCCCAGAAAACCTCAACTCCCCAGGGTCCAGATTCCTAGGACCTTTGGATTTCTAGAAAATGAACAAATACCTCTTTTGACGCTGGCCTGAATTTTCAGTAACTGACAAGTGATGGGAAAAAAGAACGAAAGTCCAGTTGGGTCACTTCATTATGCATAAAGCCTTGTGATTGTCCTGTGGGAGTGATAAAAGACCATCTTGCACTTCTCACCCCCAGGCTTTTGTTAGTAAGAAGCAAGAATAGAAAACGCAAACAGAAGAAAGCAAGGAGGAAGAATCCCATTTTCAATCCCCATCTGGCTAGATAATATTTTGAAATGATTAATAATTAGATTTTTTTCTGATATTTGCCCCGTCTCCTGTGACTCACCACCTTAGTCCATTGTGTGTTGCTATAAAAGAATACCTGCGAATGGGTAATTTATAAAGAAAAAGGGTTTATTTTTCTCACGATTTTGGAATCTGGAAAAGTACAAGATTGGGCATCTGGTGAAGACCTCAGGCTGCTTCCATCCATGTTGCAGGCGAAGAGGAGCTGGTGAGTGCAGAAAGAGAGGAAGTGTGTGTGTGTGTGGGGGGGGGGGGGGGGGTTTCCAGGCTTTTTTTTAAAAACAGCAGTTACCGGAACAAAAAAAGTTAAAACCCCCAACCCCCCGGGGGGGCCATTAAAAATTCATTACCGCCTGGGGC
>CAUYQG010140406.1:0-39277 GCA_963574415.1 Tarsius wallacei
AACTCCTGGACTGAAGCAAACCTCCCACCTCAGCCTCCCAAGTAGCTGGGATTACAGGCGTGGGCCATCCCTTTCGGCTTGTGTTGGGATTTTTCGATTATCCATTGACAGGGACACCTCTTGCCTATTTGTTCATTTCCCCAGACTGTCAAGTAGTTAATAAACTATAAATAAATGCGTAAGTGCACCTAGGAGTTTTAAGGGGGAAAAATAACCTTTTGTCATATCATTTTCCTATAATTTATCTGTTTAATAACATGACATACTGTAAGCCCTAATTTCTATGTTAAAGAACAAGAATAATGCTGTTATAACCTGTTACCCTTGACATGTGCTGCCTTTTCCAGCTCTACGAACTGATCTTTAATTACAGTTTATCCCTAATGGTGATCACATTTCTAACCACTCATGAGAAGTCATGAGGTACTCAGACCTCAGTGGCCCTTGGTTGCCTTAACCCGACAGAAAGCTGTTTCTCTCTCAGTGGAAGGTTGGCTTGCCTCTGTTTCCCCTTTAGTAATGAGCGGAGGCATATCACACCCTCCACCATGTGTTAACCAACATAGCAGGTTGCCACATCCCCAGAGATGAGACTATCTGAAGTTTGCATGAGTTACACAAGCATTCGGTATCCTACGTTTCGGGAGGTTGTTTGGAGAAATGAGTTAATAATTACCAAATACATTTCTACTTCCCACGGGCTGCCTTTTTCAAGCCACTCTGCAAGCGCGCCTGTTTTCTAAATTTGGAAAAAGCTGTGTATTTGAGCCTTGAAAAAGTCTCCTCGAACCATGTCACAGCAAGGGGAACAAATTAAGATGTGTGTTGCGACTCGTGTGTGTGTTCGCTGTCCTGAAAGCCACTCTCCAGGTCAGTGTGTTTTAAGCTGCTTATCACATTTGGTAAATTTAACCTAACACAGTATCCAAGACAGGAGTGTGGTGTTTTTTCTCCCCTGTGCCGTTACTTCTTAGTCTCTCCACTGCACATCTGTGCCCACATGGAGGACATACATGGGCATTTGCAATTAAGAATTAATTAAAAGTGGCTGCTGGGAGGACTTTCTGCTCCGTACTTAATTAGCTTGGAAAGCATTGCCTTGATAAGCAGATGGATCCTTTTCAGAGGGAAAACAGAGTTCACCCTCATTGGAGACATGGACAATAATTCATTTAATTAACCTTGGAAGCATTTTGTATCCATCATGCAGGAAATGCGGAAGTGTTTCCTGCCCTCATTAAGCTCCTTTATGGGGTGGGTGGGATCCATAGTGAAGCTGGGCCGGGCTAGAGGGTTGGGGTGTAGGCAGGGTGCTCCAGTTGGGACCTTGGCTGCTTCCAGGTCTTCCTACAGGTGAGAGGCTCTGTGTCTGTCTGCATCCCTGCACAATTCTCCACTTGTGCTAGGCTGACTGTCCCCACTCTCTCAGGCCTCCTGTGCCCCACATAACTTCAGTTCAAAAGGTAGACCGTCGTGGCTTCTTGGGCACATGACAGGTGTGCGTCACCATGCCTGGCTAATTTATTTTATTTTATTTTTGTAAAGACGAGGTCTTACTATGTTGCCCTGGCTGGTCTCGAACACCTGGCCTCAAACAATCCTCCTGCCTCAGCCTCCCAAATGCTGGGATTTCAGTATGGGCTCCCTGGGAATTCACTGTTCTTCTGGGTCAATTCCCTCAGCAAAGCTCTCCTGTGTTTCTTGGTTTAGAGTCTTAAAAGAGATAATCTGCTTGACCCAGCTGAAATTCTTGAGCCAGGCCACATGGTCATTGTTAGATTGCCATGCTGAGCTTGGGTTGTCCTTCTTGGGGGGTCCCATGCTATTCTAATTATCGGGGCTGGGGGGCTCAAGGTACACCCGTGCATGCCTCATCAGGGGCTGAAGTCAGGGCAAGTGTCTATGGGGATGGACACCAGCTTCATAGGTTATAATGTGGTTTTGCCTTAATCCATGGCTCCCATGATTGCCTCTTTGTCAGATCATCCACCAAGATCACCAAATGGTGGGTCTAGAAAATTTGTTGTTGACTTCATTTCTCTATTCTTTCATAAGAATAAGTAACATTTAAATTAGTCCCACAAGGCCGAGTGTGGTGGCTCACACCGGTAATCCCAGCACTTTGGGAGACTGAGGTGGGAGGATCGTGTGAGTCAAGGAGTTCAATACCAGCCTGGGCAACATGGTGAAGCATCGTCTCTACAAAAAATACAAAAATTAGCCAGGCATGGTGGCATGGAGGCCCAGCTACTTGGGAGGCTGAGGTGGGAGGATTGCTTAAGCCTAGGAAGTTGAAGCTGTGTTAAGCCAGGATCATACCACTGCACTCCAGACTGGGCAACAGGGTGAGACTCTGTCTAAAAAATAATAAGAATGATAATAATAAGAATGATAAATTAGTCTCACAGATACAGCTTGCCTGAGGCTGTTATTCATGTAAGTCATATGACTTGCAAAGTGCTGTGGCTTTATTTTATTTTATTTTTATAATGGGGGGTAGACAAAACACTGGAAAATCTTTTTGTGCTCGGAAGCAAACTTCATCAGAATAATTAGCCAGTATGAAACATCATCTGTATGAGCTCCTGTACATGGACAGAACAGACATTTTGTTATCAAAGGTGGCTGATAATAGAAACACCTTTCCCTAGGCTCCTGGTTCTCTAACTTTAATGCACATCAGAATCACCTGCAGGGCTCATTAAAGCACTATTTGCTGAGCAGGTCTGAGGTGGGTGTTGCTGTAAAGGAACACCTGGGGCTGGGTGGTTTATACAGAAAAGAGGGTTATTTGGCTCATAGTGCTACAGGCTGTAAAAGAAACTGGGCGCCAGCCTCTGCCAGGGTCCTGGGGAGGGTCTCAGGCTGCTTCCACTCATGGCGGAAGGTGAAAGGGGGCTGGTGCAGAGATCACATGGAGGGAGGCAAGGGGAGGGAAGAGGGAGAGAGACAGAGAGAGGAAGACAGAGGGAGAGAGGGAGGGAGAGGGACAGAGAGAGACAGGGAGAGAGGCTGAGGGAGGGGAGGGGAAGGGAGGGGGAGGAACGGGAGGGGGAGGGAGTGAGGAGAGAGGGAAAAAGGAGAGGGATAGAGAGAGGGAGAGAGAAAGGGAGAGAGAGAGACGGAGAGGGGGGAGAGCAGGTGTGAGAGAGGGAGGGGGAGGGAGATAGAGACAGAGGGTGAGGGACGAGAGAGAGGGAGCGAGGAAGAGGGATAGAGAGATGGAAAGAGAGGGAGAGACAGAGAAAGAGACAGAGAGAGCGGGAGAGAGAGAGTGCTGGAGGAGGCAGTGCCAGGCTCTTTTCAATAGCCAGGTCTTGGGGGGACTAAGAATGAGAAGTCACTTACTCCCTTGAGAATGGCACCAATCTATTCATGAGGGATCCACCCACTACCCAAACATCTCCCACCAGGCCCTGCCCTCAACACTGGGGACCAATTTTCAACGTGAGACTTGGTGGGGTCAACCACCCCATACCCAGACCCTAGCAGTGGGACAGTAGGATTTGCACTTCTAGTGAGCCCCTGGTGATGCAATTGCTGTTGGTCTGAGCACTACATGTTGAGGACTGCTACCACCATGTGCCCTTGACCTCCAAACTTAGGAACTTCTAAGTTTGGGTAGTGGGGTGTTAGTTGGACTTGTCTATTCAAGGTCTTCTTTCCAAGTTGAACCACCACCTTCACTAAGTTGCATGTAAAAATCACATAAAAGGGGATTTCTCCTCAATCCTTCCTGGAAATTTTGGCTTGCCCTCTCTTCTGTGTCAGCAAATTAGCACTTCTTGTATACCAGACCCGATGCGAGGTCCCGTCGGAGTTGAGGAGGACACATCATGGAACTGCACCAGGGATGCCCTGCTTAACAATGAGGGTGCTGCTGTAACACAGAAAAGAATGGATTTCCTCGTCTTCATTTTCCATCTTAAGGCTCTGGGCTGTCCTCCCTTTCTGAAGATGGAGATGAATACCTGGAAGGGTAATTAAAGTGGATGAGACACTTTAACAGTAACAATGTAAAAGCAACTGTGCAGATAGACTTAATAAAGTTGCTGTGTACCCCTTTAGAAATACAGATTGAATTTTCATGTATAATGATAATGTTATTTGGTAGGGCTTAATATCTTTTGAAAGCATTTTGGGCAGTAGTGGGATACCGCTGGGTGGGGTGGGGGGGGCACAACATCAATAAGGGTACCTGATCTCAAACCAGGCAAAGTGGGGACCAAAGGGAGGCCCAAACTTTACCTGTACGTGTCCACTTGTATACCTAATCCTGAATTGTACTCCACAACTTTAAAATAAAATATTTCAAAAAAAGAATATGTATTTTGGAATGTTTGATTGAATTTGGGCTTTTTAATATGCCTTTCAAATAGAGTAGGCATTGCCTCTGTTTTAGAAAGAGTAGTTTGCCCACCATTCTCCTAGTGCTGTGCTAGGCATTTCGTACTTTTACGCCTAATACCTATAAATCATCTGGGAGGTAGGTTGCATTGTCCCTGTTTTGTAGATGAGGAAATGGAGCATCTACCATCTGAGCACCTTACAAAAACTACTTTGAGGCAAAGCCTGGATGTTTCCCGGGACTCATCTGGGGTCCTCTGTTCTTTCCATTTTAGTCACCTAGGCTTTGATACAACCCTGCTTTCGATATATGTACTACTGGATAAAGAAAATGAGATACATATACATGATGAACCATTACACAGCCTTAGAGAAGAACAAAATCATGTCCTTCGTAGCAACATGGGTGCTGCTGGGGACCATTGTGCTAAGTGAACTATCACAGAAATGAAGAGCTGAATGCCACATGTGCTCACTCACAAGCGAGTCCTGATTACTGGTCACATGTGCACAAGGGTGGGGTTGGCAGATGCTGGACACGGCTGGGGAGGGAGGGAGGGGAGCACAAGGCAACACACTGGGTGTCTAGTCCACTATGGGTGGGGGAGGGCCCACTAGAAGCCCAAACTTTGCCTGCATGCAACCTGCTTATGTAGGAAATTCCCACTTGTACTTCACAACTCTAAAATAAAAGTATACATATATAATACAGAGGGTGCCAAAAAATGTATACACATTTTAAGAAAGAAATGAACTGTATTAAAATTGTAATACTCAATATACACCGATAACAAAAGATGAATACAAGTCACGTTTGACTTCAGTGACAAGAGGTCCTCACGGTGGTTCCCATCAGCATCCAGATACTTCAGATGATGGCGAACAATTGCAGGACTTGTTGCTGTGTGAGGCCTCCTGGATCATCCCTTGTGCACATCACACACAGCACCACGCATCTCAAACTTATCATGAATGTGTGCAATTGTCAGGTGTGTGGGAGGCTCTTGCATACTTCCACCTCCATTGTCATTGTACTTCCGCACAGTTCTTGAATTTCAGACTACTTCAAAATGGGGTCTTGCGTTCCTCAAACAACAGCCATGCTTATGCCATTTTCTTTGACTGTCCTGCCTGGAGCACGGTGACACTAGCAATGCTGTGATGAATGCCATCATTTAAGCCAACATTATACTATACGCTGCTGCCGTAATTCAATTCAACTTTGAAAAAAATCATAAATAGGTAACATCTCTTAAAATGCGTATATGTTGTTTTGGCTTGCCCAGTATACACACACACACACACACACATACATACATACCAGGGGAGCTCCTTGTTAATGGCTAGGTGGAACAGCCTCATCTCAAAGTATCTCCTTGAATTCCACCTACTCCATATTCTTGTCTAGGCTTTTGACTCCAACTCTTCCTTTGCTGTCACCCTATATAGGGCCCTTTTCTGTTTTTGTTCTATTCCACACAAGCTTCTGCCTTAGGGCCTCTGCTGTGGAAGCTATTTCCATCATCTGCTGGAAATAGCCACTCCACTCCAAACACTCCAAACTGGTCAGGCATGGTGGTGGCTCAAGCCTGTAATCCCAACATTTTGGGAGGCCAAGGTGAGGGAATTGCCTGGGCCCATGGGTTCAAGAACAGTCTGGGCAACTTGGCAAGACTTCATCTCTACAATAAATCAAAAAATTAGCTGGGTGTGGTAGTGCATGCTTGTAGTTCTGGCTACATGAAAGGCTGAGGTGGGAGGATCACCTGAGCCCAGCGGGTTGAGACTGCAGTGGCCGTGAGCGTGTCACTGCACTTCAGCCTGGGCGAAGGAGTAAGACTCCAACTCAAAAAAAAAAAAAAAGACACTCTAAACTTAGGGACTTAAACACAACCATTTATCTGATCATGAGTCTGCAATTTGGCAGGGCATGGTGCAATGGCTGGTCTCTGCCCTACATGGGGTTGTCACTAAAACGCCTACGTCTAGCTGGGAGCATGGCTGTGGCTGGATGATCCAGGTGACTTCACTCACATGTATGGCTTAAAGTGAGCTCAGTCAGTTGGGATGGCTGGTGTCTGGTTGTGTAACTCTCTCCACATGGTCTCTTCTCTCTCAGTAGTGTGGCCAAGGGGTTGGGAACATTTTCTATTAACAAAACAAAACAGTGTTAGGGGCTGAATTATGATCCCCTAAAATTCATATGTTGAAGTCCCAATTCTCAGGGTTTCAGATTGTGACTATATTTGGAAATAGGACCTTTTAAGAGGGAATGAAGGTTAAATGGGTGAGCCCTAATCCAACATGCCTGGCACCCTCATAAGAAGAAATTAGGACACAGACATGCACAGAACAAAGACTGAAGATAAACAAGAAGAAAACAATCTCTAAGTAGGGAGAGTAAACTCAGAATAAACCAACCTCGCTGACACCTTGACCTTGGACTTTTAGCCTTCAGAACTATGAGTCTATAATTTCTGTTGTTGAAGCCACCTGGTTTGTGGTACTTTGTTGAGGCAGTCCTAGCAAATGAATATAGCCAATTAATAAATATTTTGGACTTCATAGCCTTATGGTACCTTTTAAGACCTCTATCACATCTTCTTCTTCTTCTTTTAAAACTCTTGAAAAATATAAAAACTCAGTGGCAATATAAAAACAAGCCTCTGAGCCAGGCACAGTGGCTCATGCCTGCAATCCCAGCACTTTGGGAGGCTGAGGCGAGAGGATTGCCTGAGCCCAGGGGTTTGAGACCAGCCTGGGCAACTTGGTGAGAACTCATCTCTACAATAAATAAAAAAATTAGCTGGGCATGGTGTCACATGCCTGTAGTTCCGGATACTTGGAAGGCTGAGGCAGAAAGATCACCTGAACCCAGCAGGTCGAGGCTGCAGTGGTCGTGAGTGTGCCACTGGACTCCAGCCTGGGTGACAAGAGTGAGACTCTGACTCAAGGAAAAATAAATAGCTAGCTAGCTATATAGATAGATAAAAACAAGCCTCTGGCCAGATTTGACCTACTGGCCTACGATCTCCAACTTCTCATCTATATTCTAGTCCAAACTTCTTTACTTGGTGGCAACGCTTAGGTTCCCAAGAGGGCAGAAGTAAGATCTATAATACAGGACTTGTTAAGACTTGTGCAGTACTGTTCACAATAGCAAACACATGGAACCAACCATGCTGCCATTGAAAGTAGACTGGATTTTAAAAATGTGGTATATATGCATGATGGAATATTACGCAGCCATAAAGAAGGACAAATTATGAACTTTGCAGCAACTTGGACAGAGTTAGAATCTGTAATACTCAGTGATCTATCACAGAAACAAAGAACTGAGTACCACATGTTCTCACTCATAAGTGGACCCTGAACAATGATCATAATGCTATTAGAAAGAGATAGGCAGTAGTAGGAAACTGCCAGGGGAGGAAGTTGGGGATAGGTGGGGCACACTTTATCTATAAGGGTACCTGATCGCAAACCAGGTGATATGGGGATCAAAGTGAGGCCCAAACTTTACCTGTACAATGACCATTTACATACCTAACCTTGGATTGTATACCACATCTTTAAAATAATTTTTTTTTTTAAAAAAAGAGACTTGGGCTTAAAGTCTCAACCTCACTTGTTTTATTGAAGAAAGCAAGTCACAAGGCCAACACAGAATGAAGCAAGGGCAATAAACTTGATCTCTTGATGGGGGGAATGACATTTGTAGACAGGGATGAGAAGAATTTCTGGAGTCCATCTTGGGAAGTTATTCTTTTAATGTAAATTAAAGGAGTAGTCATTCATGTATGCCATCGATTCTGAGATGTACTTGCGCTCTCACATCTTTTTAAAATTCTTTTAAATTTATTTTTATTTTTTGTAGAGATGAAGTCTCACTATGTTGTCCAGGCTGGTCTTGAAATTCTTGGCTCAAGCGATCCTCCCATCTTGGCCTCCCAAAGTGCTGGAATGACGTGTGAACCACCACGCCCAGCCTGTCCTCAAATCTTAACATCTCTGAAGTCAAGATGTATCTCATGGTTGATAGCTTCTTACCACCATTGGCTAGACAGTGATGATAATGTCATTGTCACTACCTGTGCTTTTGCAAATGTGGACATCATGATTGGGCTGATGTCTTGTGTTGGTAATGCACGTATTGAGTTTAACTGCATGTAAAAGGTCTTCAAAATATGAAACCATGATTTGACACTAAAACAAAAAAGTTTTGCATACATAGAAAGTCATATAGGCTGGCCTCGGTGGCTCAGCCTGTCATCCCAGCACTTTGGGAGGCCAAGGCGAGTGGATTGCCTGAGCCCGCAGGTTCAAGACCAGCCTGGGCAACTTGGCGAGACCTCGTCTCTACACAATATATCAAAAAATTAGCCAGGTATAGTAGTGTGCGCCTGTAGTTCCAGCTACTTATAAGGCTCAGGCAGAAGGATCACTGGAGTCCAGCAGGTCGAAGCTGAGGTGGCTGTGAGCGTGCCACTGCACTCCAGCATGGGTGTTGGAGTGAGACCCCAACTCAAAAAAAAAAAAGTCATAGAGAGTCACGGTATGTAACTGAGGTCCCAGTGAAGCTCGTTTTTGTTACAAGGATGACTTCAGTTGCTATTTTTGCAAAGAAACAACCTAGAGCTTTGGGGGACCCGAGACAGAGAAGACTAGTAGCAGATGCTGTGAGATGGAGTTAGGGCAAAAGATCGGCTTCCCTGGTGACACATCATGCAGCTGGAAGCAGGAGAAATTGGTAGGTCCCTCCGAAGGGATGAAAGGAACTTCAAAGCAAGATGAATGAGGCTGGTGTGTTCAATTCATAAGTTGCACAGGACTGTTGTTGAAGCAGAGAACATCAATTTCTCAAACTGCCTGCCAACTTTGAACTGCAGGTGCTTATTTTCTAGTGGTTTGTGATTTAACTGGAAAAAAAAAGAGTTTAGACAGATGGGAAATGCTGATGAAGACTCAATGTTCTTAAAAATGCCCTACAATTTTTCTGGAATGTGAAAGGTGTTGAATTTTTCTGGAATGTGAAAGGTCATGACCAGAGGCTGTAGAAGCAGCTGTGATACTTCACACCATGACTGGTGGCTGAAAGTTGCAACCATGATTTAATTTTAAGCTGCAAAACGATGCCTAAGAAAAAGTTCTTTCCCAAAGAGGTTATTGTGCATGGGCATGCCTGCATCGCACACATGCACACACACATTCAGTCCAGCCAAACTGAAGAAAGAAGGACTCAATTGTCTGGAAAAGATGTCCAGAGCTCTGTGTAACCCTCCAGTACACAGGTTCTTGGTTCCTTCCATCAGTGTGTATCTGAATGCTAAAGAGTGTACTCCCTGGCCAGGCCTGGTGGCTCAGCCCGTCATCCCAGCACTTTGGGAAGCTGAGGTAAGCGGATTGCCTGAGCCCGCGGGTTCGAGACCAGCCTGGGCAACTTGGTGAGATCTCGTCTCTACAATAAATCAAAAAATTAGCCAGGCATGGTAGCGCGAGCCTGTAGTTCCAGCTACTTGGAAAGCTGAGGCAGAAGGATTGCTGGAGCCCAGCAGGTCGAAGCTGGGGTGGCCGTGAGTGTGCCACTGCACTCCAGCCTGGGCAATGGTGTGAGACTCCAACTCAAAAAAATAATAATAATAAAATAAGAGTGCACTCCCTGAAGAGTATTGTAACCCCTTGTAGTTTTCCCGGCATGACTGGACACCTGCTATCCTCTGTGGCACTTTTAGTCACCAGAGATGAGTCTTGGTTATTTAAATAGCCTTCTGTTATGATACCAGATAAGAGTAAGAATGTGCCAGCTTTGGCCAGGTGCAGTGGCTCATGCCTGTCATCTCAGCACTTTGGGAGGCCAAGGCAGGAGGATCACCTGAGTCCAGGATTTCAACCAGCCTAGGGAACATAATGAAAGCTCTTTCCAAAAAAAAAAAAAAAAAAAAGTCAGGCATGGTGTCACATACCTTATAGCCCCAGCTTCTTGGGAAACTGAGATAGAAGGATCACCTGAGCCCAGAAGTTCTAGGCTGCAGTGAGCCGATCATGCCACTGTGTTCCAGTCTGGGTGACAAAGTGAGACTCTGACTCAAAAAAAGGGATTGCACCAGCTTCAAAGCTGGCACTTTGTGTATAAGACAGAATGTCCCAGAAATGGTAATGAAACATAGGATGGATAAAAATGAACAACAACAACAGAGTTCAATTGATGCAGAAGAGTCAGTCTGGGCATGTGGAGAGATGTATTAGGAACATCTTTGCCAATTTACTTTCTGTGTTTTAATGTAGGTACGTGATTGATACATGGTAAATCTAATTATCTAAAAGCTTTTTCAATAATTGTAAGTGACAAGGAAACATTATGTCATTGTTTACTTGGCAGTGTTTTTTCTCAGCGATATTTGCAAACTGATGATTCATCTTATTGTCGCATCTTCGACTGGATGAATGTACCAGGCACTGAGCTTAGAGTTGGGCTTGCATGGGGACTCCAGTCTAGGTATGAGAGGAGTCTTTCTCCTCAAGTATGTTTTTTCTATGCATGTTCCCATAGAGAATGTGTAAGAGCGAGATTATGAAGCACTTAAATCACTTTTATGGAAAAACATGCCCCTGATTTCAAATTTTTTGTTTGTTTGTTTTGTTTTGTCTTGAGTCAGCATCTCACTCTGTTGCCCAGACTGGAGAGCAGTGACATGCTCACAGCCACTGCTGGCTCAACCTTTTGGGCTCAGGTGATCCTTCCACCTCAGCCTTCCAAGAAGCTGGACCCAGAGGCATGTGCCACCACACGCAGCTAATTTTGTGATTTATTGTAGAGATGAGGTTTCACCAAGTTGCCCAGGCTGGTCTTGAACCTCCCGGGCTCAGGCAATCCTCTCGCCTCTGACTCCCAAAGTGCTGGATGATAGGCTTGAGCCACTATGCCCAGCTAATAGCCAAGTCTTAAAGGAAGTGTTAGACTTATTTTCTTGCTGATTCATTCATGTATGTTTTATATTCCCAACGACTCAATAGGTGTAGAGCGTATTGCACAGACTCCATGAATCACGATGAGAAGATTTCAGAGTAAGGTGACAATTTCCGTTGTTGATAGCCGTTCACCTCGCAGGGGCTGCTAGAACTTAACCCCATTGTTTTGTTTTCATGACAGTGTCAACTGATGACAAATGTTTAAGAATCTTTTTGGTTTTTAAATATACTTTATTTTGTAGAGCAGATTTAGTTTCACACCAAAACTGAGCAGAAGATACCAAGATTTTCCATAAACATGTCCCCCTCCCCCAACATGTGCATAGTCTCTCTCTTTATTGATATTTCCTACAAGAGTGGGGCATTTGTTCCAACTAATGAACCAACACTGAGTGGCCATTATCACTGAATGTCCATCATTCACATTAGGCTTCACGCTTGGTGTTGTACATTCTGTGTGTTTGGACACATGTATGAGGGGAGGCTCTCCCCAAAACCAGTATTTATTTATAATATATTTTCTTACTCATTTAAACTACAGTCACCTTCAAAGTCCTCTCTATTTGGTGCAATCTACCTATTGAAATGCTTTCTCCACTACTCAAAACAGTTTTTGAACTGGTCCGTTTTTATGCCTTTCTGTGCTTCTGCCATTTTTTTTTGTTTCACCTCTTCCACATCAGCAAAACATTTCCCTTTGAGGACTTTCCTCATTTCATCCAGGGAAACAAAAAAAAATTGCTCAGACTGAGATTGGGTGAATTGGGAGTTTGGGACACAGGAGTCATGCCATGTTTGGTTAAAAACTGCTGAACACTCAGCGTGGTGTGTGACATGGTTGAAGAACCAGTCACCTGTTTGCCACAACTCAGGACATTTCTTCAGTTGACACAGCCTCTCACAACAATGCTAGCTGGTACACTGATGCCAACTGATTCCTAGAACACTTACCTAGCAGGAAAAGCCTGTACTACAAAGGGCTCATCCTCCAAAAGATAATTCTGGGTTTTTTGGGGTCCCCTCCTAAAATGACATGTATCCACTGTGATAGTACCATAGTGAGGAGTTCCACTGCCCTAAACATGCTCTGTGCTTTGCCTGTTCATTCCTCCCTCTCCTGTAACACTTGGCAACCAGTGATCTTTCTATTGGCTCCACAGTTTTTCCCTTTCCAAAGTACTGATGCGGACTTTTTAGGTCAACCTGGGCTTTGAGAGTATCAGCTCAATGGGTCAGCCAGGTGAACCCCAGAGAGGGTCAGCTCAAGGGGCTGGTAAGTTTAGCCCCAGAAGTGTCGGCTCCAATGGGCTGGCAAGCCAAGCCCTGAGAGTGTTACAGCCCCCCAAAGTGTCTCAGCTTCAGAGTCTTGCCTTCTTCCAACAGCTGTCCCATTTCAGTG
Source organism: Tarsius wallacei (assembly GCA_963574415.1). NCBI lineage: Eukaryota > Metazoa > Chordata > Mammalia > Primates > Tarsiidae > Tarsius > Tarsius wallacei. The sequence continues at coordinate 12,716 of CAUYQG010140406.1, forward strand.
GGCTCTGTTGACTGGCAAGCCAGCCTCTGGGGTGCATGGCTCTATCTTCTGCAGCTCTTCAGGTTAGGGTCTTATCTCATGCCCAGGAGGAATGAGGGACATGAATGGCGGGAAAGTTGAGAAAGCAGGACTTATTGAGAGGACAGAAAAGCTCGCACAGTGGGAGGGGTCCTGAGAGGGTTGCTGATTTGGAGCTGAAACCTGGTACTTACATAGCCCTAAGACTGAGCCGATTGTCTAGCACTAGCTGTGAGCTGATTGGTCAGCACTAGCTGTGCTGATTGGTCGGTACTAAGGACCAATCGACAGGAGGTAGGGGCCTAATGGTGATCTGATAGGTCCATACTTGGCAGTAAGCTGGTTAATTGTTTTTCCATCCTAGCAGTGAGTACTTAAGCTTTAGCTTGATCAGCTCACAGGGAGCTTATTTACCAAGGTGAGTGCATCAGCCTGAGAGGTCTGTGGGAAGTTTGCTGCATTGTTACCAGAGGACCTGCCTTGTCTGTCTGTCTAGCTTTTCTCTACCTATCTCTTCTCTCAGTACAGTGTGTTTGGAATCATGTATCTTTTTCAGGGGCTTCTTTCACTTCATAATATGCACTTAAGGTCCCACCATGGCTTTTCATGGACTTATGTCTCATTTTTTTAAGCACTGAATAATCATTCATTACCTGGGCATACCATAGTTTGTTTATTAATTCATCTACCGATGGGTATCTTGGTTGCTTCCATGTTTTGGCAATTGCGAATAAAAATGCTACAAAATCCATGTGCAGGTTCTTGTGTGGATATGTCTTCACCTCTTTAGAGTAAATACCAAGGAGTGTGATTGCTAGATCACATGGTAAGAGTATGTTTAGTTTCATAAGGAGCGACCAGCTGGGCACGGTGGCGCATGCCTATAATCCCAGCACTTTGGGAAGCAGGGCAAGAGGACTGCATGAGTCCATGGGCTTGAGAACAGCCTGGGCAACATGGCGAGACCTCATCTCTACAATAAATCAACAAATTAGCCGGGCGTGGTGGTGTGTGCCTATAGTTCCAGCTACTTGGAAAGCTGAGGCAGAAGGATCGCCTGAGCCCAGCAGGTCAAGGCTGCAGTGGCCGTGAGCATGCCACTGCACTCCAGCCTGGGTGACAGTGAGACTCCGACTCAAAAAAAAAAGAAAAGAAAAGAAACCATCAACCTATCTTCCAGAGTGTCTGCATCATTTCGTTTTCCCACCAGTAATGAATGGGAGTTTCTGTGACTTCCTGTCCTCACGAGCATTTATGGTGTTGTCAGTATTCTGGACTTTGGTCATCTAATAAGTATCTCGTTGTTTTAATTTGCATTTCTCTGATGATAGGTGATGTGAAGTGACTTTTTATGTGCATATTTGCCATCTGTTTATCTTCTTTGGTGAGGTGTCTGATAAGGTCTTTGACCCATTTTTTTCTCGGGTTGTTTTTCTTATTGTTGAATTTTAAAAGTTCTTTGTATGTTTTGGATGACAGTCCTTTATCAAGTATGTCTTTTACAAATATTTTCTCCCAGTCTGTGGCTTGTCTTTTTATTTTCTTTACAATGTCTTTTGCAGGGTTGAAATTTTTAATGTTAATGAAGTTCAGCTTAACAATTCTTTCTTTTAGAGACTGTGCCTTACACACTGTATATAAAAAGTAATTCCAAACTGAAAGTCATCTTGATTTTCTCCTGTTATTTTTTAGAGTTTTACTACAGTTTTGCTTTGATTTCTTTTTGTTTGTTTGTTTGTTTGTTTGTTTTTGAGCAGGGGTCTCAGAGCTACCACAGCCTCGACCTGCTGGGCTCAGGCGATCCTGCCACCTCAGCCTTCCAAGTAGCTGGAGTCACAGGCATGCGCCCCATGCCGGGCTAATATTTTGACTTATTGTACAGATGAGGTATCACCAAGATGCCCAGGCTGGTCTCAAACCCCTGGACTCAGGCATTCCTCTCACCTTGGCCTCCCCAACTGCTGAGATGACAGGTGTAAGCCACCATGCCCAGCCGTAGAGGAGTTTTATCGTCCTGATGTTCCCCTTTCTCTGTGGATAAATTCAACACAGCAACACAGAGAACAAGACAGCATTGACCTGCAAATTATTGTGTTATTTTTAAAGCACATGATTTTTATTTTATGTTTAAAAACTTTTCATTTTAAGATATAGAAGCATTGCAAAAATAGTTTAGAGTTTTCTTGTTTTCCTTGTTAACTAGTCTTACATGATCATAGTATAATGATTAAAACTAAGAAATTAACATGGGTACCTATAGTGGGCAGAATTCTAAGCTGACCCCAAAATTCCTGCTCCCTGGTGCATGTGTTCTGTGTAAACCTCGTCCCTTGAGGGTGGGCAGGACTTTTGAATATGACTGGATGTAGCACACTGTGGTATATTACAAGGGGGAACCCCCCAAAAAACCCAAATTTGTTGTTTTTTAATTGTGTATTTATTCTCACATATTTAAACTTCAGTCACCTTCAAAGGACTCTCCATTTGATGTAATACACCCATCAAGATGCCTTTTCCACTGTTCAAAACAGTTTGTGAACTAGTCAATTTTGATACCTCTTAGTGCTTCTGCCATTTTTGGTTTCATCACTTCTACATTGGCAAAATGTTTCCCTTTGATAACTTTTTTCATCCAGGGGAAACAAGAAAAAAGTTGCTCAGGGCAAGATTAGGTGAATAGAGAGGGTGGGGCATGAGGGTTATGATACTTTTGGTCAAAAACTACTAACCACTCAGCACAGTGTGGGCATCTGCACTCTCAATCACCCATCATGAAATGGGCAAATGCATTAAAAGACTCTCAAAAAAAAAAAAATTAACTGAAGCCGAATGTAGCCTCTCACAACAATGCTGGCTGGTCCACTGATGCCATGGGTTCCTAGAACATTTACCAAGAGGGGGAAGACTACTACAGAGGGTCCGCCCTCTAAAAAATAATCCTGAGTTTTTTGCGGTCCCCCCAATACATGTTAGAAGAGGTTTTGCAGGTGTCACTAAGATTTCTAATCAGTTGATGTTGAGTCATCAAAAGAGAGCTTAGCCTGGTGGGCCTGACCCAATCAGATGATCTCCTTAGGAGCGACCAGGCACAGCAGGAGACCCTCTCTTGCTGGCCTTGAGAAAGTAAACAGTCCTCTCCTGAACCACCTGAGGAAGGAGTCAGGTGGCCAGGACCTGTGGGTGGCCGTTAGGAACTTTGGTCCTTGGCCGGTAGCCGGCAAGAACACAGGGATCCCAGCCCAGCAGCTGCAAAGAACTAAGTTCAGCCAGCCATCTGCACATGCTTGGAAGTGTTCCCTGACCTCCAGATGAGAGCCGAAGTGCGCTGACCCCCAGACGTCAGCCAGTGAGAGCCAGCTACACCGTGCCCAGGCTTCTAAGCTACAGAAACTAGGATAACGAACGTGTGTGGCTCTAAGTTTGTGGTAACATGTTACATAGCAGTAGAAAACCACCACACAACACCATACTATTATTTTTATTTTATTATTATTATTATTATTATTATTGTAGTTATTTTGAGTTGAGGTCTCAGTCTGTCACCCAGGCTGGAAGACAGTGGTATGATTTTTTTTTTTTTCTGAGTCAGAGTCTCACTCTGTCTTCAGGCTTGAGTGCAGTGGCATGCTCATGGCCACTGCAGCCTTGATCTGCTGGGCTCAGGCAATCCAAGTAGCTGGAACCACAGGCACATTCCACTACTTTTGGCTAACGGTGGCGTGATTATGATGATCACGGCTCATGGCAGCCTCGACCGCCTGGGCTCAGGCAGTCCTTCCATTTCAGCATCCCAAGTAGCTGGGACTATAGGCACGTGCCACCATGTCTGGCTAATATTGTGATTTTTTTTGGTAGAGACGAGGTTTTGCTGTGGAAAATCCTCCTGCCTCAGCCTCCCAAATTGCTGGGATTACAGATATGCACCACCATGCCCAGCCATATTATTATTAACTAAAGTTTATTATTATTATTATCAACTCAACTTTATTGAAATTTTACCAGTTTTTCCAAGAATGTCTTTCTTTCCGTTCCAGGGTCCACCCAAAGCATGATACCCTAATGCTCTCATTCCTACTATGTCAAGGTGAAATTATGCCTGATATTTCATGATTAGCAGTCAATCTGTGCAGATCCCAGTATCTACAAAACATGTCATCTCACTGATTTGCCAGGGATGAAGGGGGCGCATGACCCTAACCCTTGTAATATGCCAGGGCCCTTCACGGGGCGCAGGCACCGGATGCGCCATGGACTGGGAAGCTAAGCCATTTTTCTATTATAAAAATACCAGAAAGCATAGAAACCTTTGAAAAAGAAATACTTGCCCAGGTTCGGGTTTGCTGTCCTGTTGACTCCCATAGTGCCCTGCGGGACCCGACTCACTAGTCTGGAACCGGGTGCAAGTAGCAGAAAGATGCTTTGCCTTTAAGACAAAATGAGCAAGAGGACAGCCCCATCCTGCCCTCATTCCCGGGACTCTCCAGCTGCCTCTGAGCCTTGTCCCCAGCTCCATCCATTCCTGGCAGCTGCTAGGACTACACCTGGGACTGGAGGGGCTTTTTAAAAATCATATGACCTCACTTTGGGGCTCTCTAAAGGTCAGTGCCAGCTGGGTGTGGTGGCTCATGCCTGCAATCCCAACACTTTGGGAGGTGGAGGCGGGAGGATTGCTTGAACCCAGGAGTTCACAGCCAGCCTGGACCACACAGTGAGATCCCAGCTCTACCAAAAAAAAAAAAAAAAAAGGCCAGTGCCCTAGGGCAAACAAACACGTGGCTGTCTGTCCCAGCTCTGGGACCTGTTACACCTCTTTCCATACGCAATAGTCATTGCACAGCTGCTAATCTAGACTGTAAAGCTTCTCTACAGTGGCAGGAACCAGGACTGTCCAGTTTACAATCCCAGGAACCTAGCAGGGCGCCTGGCACATAGCAGGTGGGTGCTTAGCAATCATCCCCTGAATGAGTTGAAGAGTCCCAACACACAGAGATGATCACTGTAAACAACTCCACATGGTAACCTCATCTTCTGCATGTGCAGAGAGTTCTATTTATCTATGTATTAGTATTGCTGCACAGTTTCCACAGTTTGACCTGGTTTACTTATTTTTTTAAGGTGTCCATATTATTTGGCATGTGCTGTGCATTTTATTTTTTAAATCAAGGTCTCACTCTATTGCCCAGGCTGGAGTGCAGGGGCACACTCGCGGCCACCACAGCATCAACCCACTGGGCTCAGGTGATCCTTCTGCCTCTGCCTTCTAAGTAGCTGGAACCATAGGCACCTGCCTCCACGCCTGGCTAATTTTTTGATTTATGGTACAGACAAGGCCTCGCCAAGTTGTGCAGGCTGGTCTCGAACCCTTGGGCTCAGGCAATCCTTTCGCTTCCTCCTCCCAAAGTGCTGGGATTATTGGCATGAGCCACCGTGCCCGGCAATTTTTAAACAGTGACCCTGCTGGTCTAGAACTGTGCTGTTAAATGTGTAGCCAGTGACTCCTGTACTGGAAAGTCTAGGTCCAGAACATTTTCATCATCACAGACGCTTCTGTTGAACAGCACTGGTCTAGAGGGTGGGTTGGTGGGGAAGGGAGACCAGAGGCAGGGAGGCCTTGTGTTATGCCAAGGCAGTGATGGCATCTCTACCTGAAGTGGCAGTGGTGCTCATGGAGAGGAGGGGTTGAGTCAGAGAACCACCTAGGAGAAAGAATTGACTTGCCTGGGCTGAAGGGAGGGAAGAGGTGAGGTTGGTGTGAGGCTCAACTACGGAAATAGAACAGGTAGCGACGAGGAGAGTAGGTCGGTATCCAGATATGCACAAATTAAAGGATGTGTTACAAGGAGCTGGCTTCTGCAGCTGAGGGCTGGCGAGGCAAGTTGGGACCACAGACTCAAGCAGAAGCTTCTTGCCCATGGCTGGGAGTCAGTGTCTTTCCCTCCTTCTCTTCCTCAATTTCCTTTCCCTTCCCCCTTTCCCCCCTTCTTCCCCTCTTTCCTTCCCCCTCCCTCTCCCCCGTTCCTCCTTCTCTACCGCCCTCCTTCCCTCTCGCTCTTCTTGCTACTCTCTATTCTTCCCTCTCCCACCCTTCTCCCTCCCATCCTCTTTTTTCTCCCTCTTTCCCTCCCTGCCTTCCACTGATTGTCAGCCCATCTGGGATCATCTCATTTAAAATCAACTAATCAGGGACTTTAATCACATCTGCACAATCCTTCACAGCAGCACCTAGATTCACGTTGGATTGAATAGTTGAGAATATGTGTGCATTACAAGATGACCATGCCTCCCTTCCATCCATCAGCTGTCATGAAAGGGTCTTCCTGGTAGCCCACCCTAACAGAAACACACTAGAAAGGGAATTCTGGGGATTATAGTTTAGCCTGGGCAAGTGGACACCCCAAAGCCACCCCAAGTGGCTACAAGCTTTCTTATTAGGGAAACTGTGTGCGTGCTTGTGTTAGATTTGCCAAGGCTGGGGTTTCAAGGGGAGATCATCTGAGGGCAGAGAGGAGTTGCTGAAGAGCTGACTGAGGCTTGTGGAGGCTCTGATGTGCCCAAGGCACCCCATGTGTCCTGCTCACGCATGTGGGCCCAGACAATCATGAGGGGTCTGGGCTGAGGACCCAAAGGAGAGTTCCCCAGCATGTGCATGGAAGTTAGAACCAAGTAACTGCATGGGATGGATCATCTAGGGATGCAGGGAAAGGGCCTGGAGCAGGGACAATTCATACCTGAGGAGTCAAGGAGGGAAGGGGAGCCAGAACAGAAACAGAGCTACCAGAAACATGGCGGACGGAACACAGAGCATGTGATGGGATTGTGGCAGCCTCAGTCTGCAGGGTCTCACAGCTTTCTCCTCCCAGTCTGGGGGAAGGAGCAGGGGAGGCCAAATTGTTGGCTGATTCCTGGTCAGAGAAAGACGCAGTGAGACTGGGCGTGGGCTTGCAGGTGAGAGTGAGGAGAGTTGGGGAAGTCAGACTGTGTCCCTTCAGGTGCACAAGCATGCCTGCCTTTCAGCGTGGCTTCCAGGCCGGGGGTTGCAAACTCACATGCCTGCTGGGCTCTGGCAGGCCAGAGAAGTCCCCACACAGTCTTGGGGCTCAGTAAAGCCTTCACAGAAAAAACACAGAAATTACAATCACTGGGATGTAGGAATCAGCTGACTGAAAATGGGACCCAATACCCTGCTTCTCCAATAATCTCAACCAATCTTGATCTTTGCAGATTCATTTCCTTACTTCTTTACTTTAGAGCAGTGTTTCAAGCCCAGTTTGCTCTCCACTGGAAAGATGTCTGTTTTCTACTAAATTATGTCTAAATTATCCCAGAGAGGTAGATTTTTATATATGTGTGTGTTTGTATGTATATGCATATGCATGTATAATTGCTCCATTTGAATAGTTTTTCCATCCCTCTCCCCTTTTTTTTGAATTGGGGTCTCACTCTGTTGCCCAGGCTGGAGTGCAATGGCATGATTACAGCTCACTGCAGCCTTGACCTCCTGGGCTCAGGTGATCCTGACTACAGGCATGCACCACCACGACCAGCTAACTTTTTGAGTTTTTGAAAGGACAGGGTCTCACTATGTTGCCCAAGGGGATCTTGAATTCCTGGGCTCAAGCAATCCTTCTGCTTTGGGCTCCCAAAATGCTAGGATTACAAGCGTGAACCACTGTGCCTGGCCGTCTCTCTCCTTTTACCGATGAGCATGTTGAAATCAGAGTAAAATTCATCTCGTTCCTTAAAGGTCAGCTTTTAAAGTTTGTAGATTTTGAAAAATAGACATCTTTAATAATAAAATTTCTGCAGATCTACAGACATCTGCCCCTGGCAGAAATGCCATTAGGATAGAATGTCTCATCTGGGCTCTCTACCCTGACTTCTCCCCGCATGAAGTCACCCGAGGCATTTTCCAGAAATGCCAGTGCTGACCCTGCCTCCCAGAGCATCCAATGTAATCAGTCTGCAGAGAAGCCTGGCCAGCAGTACCATTTTTAAGTGCCATAGACTATTCTAATATGCAATCAAGGCTGAACTCCTGGTTTAATCGTATCATTTGCATCTATTTTGGGGAGAGAGAGAGAAGGTCACCACAGCCTCCTAAGGACAGAGAAGGAAAACAGCAAAAGATACACTTCCTCTTAAATGGTGACTCCCTGGGACTGTCACACCTCCTGCCCCTCCCCGACTCAGAGGGCAAGAGGTCCATACCAATGGGCTAGGTAGACCAAGCCTGTAGAGCAGAGATTGACTTGTGCTCCAAACATCAAGGCCAGCTTCCAACAGAACAGAGCCCACTTGCTATCACAAGTGCTGGGAATGAGGGGAAATATTAATGTTTCAGATACCTTCAAGCAGTGGTTTGCAAAAACAACAACAAAAATTTTTTTAACAGCATAACCATTGTTTCAAACCAGTTCTTAGAATTCCAATCCCCTGACCTGGGTGCGGTGGCTCACACCTATAATCTGAGTACTTTGGGAGGCCGGGACAGGAGGATTGCATTCGAGACCAGTCTGGGCAACACAGATATTATATATCGTAATTTTCAAAAAAGTACTCCAACCCCAACCATCCTGCCACTCCGCTCCCCTGAGACCATTCTTGGGACTGGTAGGGTTCCTCAAAACACAGCTGAAAAATCAGTGTCAAGTAAGTGGTAAAGCTGCTTCCATCTTGAGTAAAAGCCAAAATTAGCCAAAAGTAATATCACATAGAAACTAGCCACTCCATAACAAGGTATCAAGCCGTGGTCTATGATTTCCTCCCAAGATTTCTTCTCAGACTGAGCCTGAGTCGATCATCTTCAGTCTCAAGGGTGCCATGCCTGACAGGCACCCAGGCTGGCATGAAGGGCATGCTCCCCCTTTCAGGACACTTCACAAAAGGAAACAGACTGAGAAGTAAGTAAAATGTAGCCTTAGACATTACAACTGAGTGCCTGCAACCTGTCCTCCCTTCGTCTCACTTTATTTAAAATGTCTGAGCTGGCATCCCTGCAAAGACAAGAGTGATCCATTTGTAGCCTCGACTGGGAGTTGGGTGTCCGATGGAGGAGGTGTCTGTTAGCCACTCTAATGTGTTTTGCATGGTTTCACTCAGCAGGTATGGGTGCAAATCATTTGTTCACCCAGTGTGGGCATGCCAGGTTGAGGAGCAAAATGCTTTAAGACTACCAGCAGCCTGGGGTCTGGGGAAAAAACTTTTCTGGGCCAATCCCCAGCTGGGTAACCTTGCCATGTGCTTCCTTTCAAAGTGGGAATTGCCACCACCGTCCTATGGGGAGTGTGGAGAAGTTCAGGGAAACAGTTCACAGAAGAGTCGAACAGAGTGGCCAGGCCATGGTGAACCCGCTAAGGCTAGTTACTGTTCCTGTGTTGTTTGGCGCCTTGGAGCAAAATGTTCCCTGTCCTCAAGGAGCTTATATGGGGGAGCTGAGTGGTTGGAAATGGTTGGTTCGTGCAGTAAACACTTATTGATCACCAGCTCAGGGCCAAGTTCTAGTCTAAGGACTGGAAGTGACAGGGGGATCTACTGGAACAGACATGTGGGGCGGCTTGGCCTGGGGGAGGTAGCTTAGACACTGCTTTAGGGTTCTCCAGAGGGACAGAACCACTAGGATATACAACATAAAAGAGGGAATTTGGCTGGGTGCGGTGGCTCAGACTGTCATCCCAGCACTTTGGGAGGCTGAGGTGAGAGGATTGCCTGAGCCCGGCGGGTTGCGACCAGCCTGGGCAACTTGGTGAGACCTTGTCTCTACAATAAATCACAAAAAACTAGCCAGGCGTGGTGGCATGTATCTATAGTTCCAGCTACTTGGAAGGCTGAGGTGGAAGGATCACCTGAGCCCAACAGGTCGAGGCTGCGGTGGCCATGAGTGTGCCACTGTACTCCAGCCTGGGCGACAAGAGTGAGACTCCAACTCAAAAAAAAAGGGGGGGGAATTTATTAGGGAGTGTTGGCTCACACCATGACCAGGTGGCAACCAGGTCACTTCTGCGAGCTGGGCAATGGAAAAAGCCTGGGGTATGGCTCTGTCCAAGTCCGAAAACCCCAAGACCAGGGAGTCTGACACCACAGCCCTCTCCAGGACTGGAGGCCCGAGAGCCCCCTGGAAATCACTGGTGCAAGTACCAGTGTCCAAAGGCTCAAGAATCTGAAGTCAGATGTCCAAGGGCAGGGAGATGCCTTCCTGGGGTCTCCTGGTCTGTGTCCAGTGCCAGGAAGCCTTTGCAGCAAAGCCTAGTCCATCCACGGACATGGCAGCCACGAAACAGCCTAAAATAGCAAGCGACTCGCACCACAGAAGGGAGAGAGAGCAGGGACACGCAGCCAGAGGCTTAGCCCACGTCTACCTGCCTTGCGGTAGCCACGCTGGAAGCTGATTGGACGGCATCGCCCATATGAAAGGCGGGGCCTCCTCTCCATCCACCGACTCCCCTGGCAGTGTCCTCTGGAAGCATCCTCAGGCACGGTCAGAGTGTGCTCCACCAGCCATCCATGACTCCCTCCATGCAGTCAAGTGGACACCTAATATTCACCACCAGAAGCCCAGCCCCCAAGAGTTGGCCATGCAACAGGAGGGGGCCAGAGGCAGGAAAGTCATCTCAGCCTCCAGGCTGGACTGAAGGTGAAGGGTTGGGAGTCAGGCAAGGAGCAAGCAGGAGCCTCTCAGGAGGGAGCGGGGATGCGGAAGGGGCTCGGTGGGGAGCTGGAAGCAGAGGGGTGGCCCCGCGAGTGCTGGCAGCCCCCTAGGCATCGGCAGAACCAAGCATGAGGCCGTGCCAGGTGGCCTGAACCCCTTTGGAACCAGCTGACCCCTCTTATATAGCCTTTTTATTCAACCTGGACTTTCTTTCCACCTGACCAATGTAGGTTTGTTCTTTCCTATCGGAAGAAAAATTTCTTTTTTTTTTTCTTGAGTCAGGGTCTCATTGTCACCCAGACTGGAGTACAATGGCACAATCACAGCTCACCACAGCCTCGACCTCCTAGGCTCAGGCAATTGTTCCACTTCTGCCTCCTGAGTAGCTGGGACTACAGGCACGCACCACCACACCCAGCTAAATTTTTCTTATTTTTTTTTGTAGAGGTGAGGGTCTCATTATGTTGCCCAGGCTGCAGTGCAGTGGCACAATCAAGGATCACTGCAGCCTCGACCTCCTAGGCTCAGGCAGTCCCTCTGCCTCTGCCTTCTGAGTAGCTGGGACTATAGGCACACACCACCATGCCTGGCTAATTTTTTCTTAGTTTTTGTAGAGATGGGGCCTTGCTATCTTGTCCAGACTAGAGTGCAATGGCATGATCAAGGTTCACTGCAGCCTCAACCCCCTGGGCTCAGGTGATCCTTCCACATTAGCCTTCAGAGTAGCTGGGACTACAGGCGCATGCCACCATACACAGCTAGTATTATCTTATTTTTTGTTGAGACGAGTTCTCACTATGTTGTCCAGGCTGGAGTGCAGTGACATGATCATGGCTCACTGCAGCCTCAAACTCCTGGGCTTAAATGACCCTCCTGCCTTTTTCTGTGGAAAGTACCAGGAGCCTCACCACACAAGGATGCTTTCCTAGTGTCTCCTGGTCTGTGTTCAGTGCCAGGAAGACTTTGCAGTGGGGCCTGGTGCATCCACAGACACGGCAGCCACGAAACAGCCTAAAATAGCAGGCTGCTCACACAGTACAAGCCCTGGGTGGAAGGCGCTGCTGAGAGTTTAGAAGATGTGGCCGCGAATACGCCTCCAGAATGGCTCTCTCAGAGTGAGCACAGACAGTATTTCTAATTAGAGCAAAGGCGGCCGGCCTGGGTCAGGGAACACAGCACGCCTGTTTCTGAGATAAGAGCCTGAGAGGAATAAACTGGTCAATGGCATGTCTGTAGGAGCAGGCGGAACTTAAACTCAAATGCAAGATGAGCATAGCATTGCCTGGAATGTGGTCTGACACTGAAGGAAAACCACACGTGGGCATGTGCCACCCAAGGGGGGATGGCAGCTACATCCTGGGATTTGATGCCTTCAGCAACTGGGCACAACGTAGGAACCAGTCACTGAACTTACATACCAGGACGCTGGGTTGGTAAGGGACTGTGAAGGGTGTCTGAAACCAGCCAGTCTTTCCTCGATTCTTTCTGTCACATGGTATCCAGCCCCTGCTGGATACCTCAGGTGATGGTGAACTTGGACTTCAGGGCAAGCCCGCTTTGCCTTGGACAGCTGAGTGCTGCTCTCGGGGCTAGTTTTGTCTCCTGGAGCCATACAGGAGAGGGGCGAGATGCCACATGCACCCCTCTTCCACCTGAAGGGGTGTCAGTCTGAGACAGCTGTCCTGCCCATCTGCACTTTCTCTTTCCTGAGTTGAGCATTCCTGTGTGACGTGGCTTTGAGTCTTTTCATCATTCTGATGACTTGCCTTCCTGCGTTGGTTTTTCTCTACTCCCTTTGTGGGTGGCATAAGGCATTGAGTGCCTCATTGAACAAGTGGCCTGGTTGGTCTTGGCTGAAGCAGAAGTGTGGATTTCCAGCATCTGCACCCGGCTCTGTCCATGGGGCACAGGGGTTGCTGGAGCAAGATGGCTTGTCTGCTGAAACCTGTGAATTGTTTTTGTTTTTTTTTTCCATTTTGTTTATTTATTTTTTATTTTTTAGAGTTGAGGTCTTGCTATGTTGCCCAGTCCAGTCTGGTGTCAAACTCTTGGCCTCAAATGATCCTCTCAAAGCACTGGGATCACAGGCATGAGCCACCACACCCAGTACTGTTTTGTCTTTTTGATGGTCTTCTTTTTTTTCTTTTTTTGCTTCTGGGTCTCACTCTGTTGTCCAGGCTGGAATGCAGTGGCATGGTCACAGCTCACCGCAGCCTCAATCTCCTGGGCTCAGGAGATCCTTCTGCCTCAGCCTTCCTAGTAGCTGGGACCAGAGGCACACACCACCACACCTCGCTTATTTTTAAAAATTTATTTGTACAGATGAGGTATTTTTATGTTGCCCAGACTGGTCTTGAACTCCTGGGTGCAAGCAGTCCTCCTGCCTCCCAAAGCAGGGATTACAGGCATGAGTCACTGCACCCAGCCCTTTTCTCTGTTTTTGACGGTTTAACTACCATCTCCTGAATTTCTGCTTCCCTTCCCCTACTTGAACACTTTGTGTTTACGTCCCAAGTTCAGTGCTTAGATGCATCCCTGTTTTATTTCTTCAGTTTGTAAAGTTGAGCGAATCTTGATTCCTTGGGATGGGAAGTTCACGGTCACCCCTGGCTTCTTTGCAGCTACAGGTGTGAGGTTCTTGCCTACTGGGTTGCCATTCAGGCTGCAGATTGTGGCTGTTTGGCAGGAGTGGAGAGATGGGGTCTTTGGCTAGCTGTGAGCCAACCCACTGTCTGTGCCAGGCACCAGGCCCCTGGCTAGTGGTCGCTGGACATGTCCCTTGTTAGCTGTCCACATTGTTTTATCCTGATGTTCCTTCTGGCCAGTAGGAGGATCAGGGGGACTGCCTCAGGCCTTAGAGAAGCCTGGTTCTCCCAGATTTCTTCCTGTGAGTTCACCAACACTGGATCAGCAGAACCAAGTGTGAAACCGGGCCAGGTGACTTTTACAGCCTTTTCATTCATCCCAGAATTCCCTTCCATCTGACCAATGTTTGTTTGTTCTTTACCTCTGGAAGAAAAAAAAATGTTTGTTTGAGACAGGGTCTCACTCTGTTGTCCAGGCTGGAGTGCAGTGGCGTGATCATGGCTTACCATAGCCTTGAACTCCTGGTCTCAAATGATCCTCCTGCCTCAGCCTCCCGAGTAGCTGGGACTGCAGGTGTACACAACCATGCACAGCTATTTTTATATTTTTCTTTTTCTTTCTTTCTTTCTTTCTTTTTTTTTTTTTTGTAGAGATGAGGTCTTGCTTTATTGCCCAAGCTGGTTTCAAAGTCCTGGCCTCTTGCCTTGGCCTTCCAAAGTACTGGGATTACAGGCATGAGTCCCCGCACCCAGCAGTGAAGATTTTCCCTAAAGAAGCTTAATAGAGGTTCTCTTAATCCCAAGCACCAGAAATACCCATGCTTGATTTGCTATATAAAAAGATTCATGATATTTTAGCAGGAGAGCCTGTCCGGAGAGCCCAATTCTGTTGTCTGTTTTGATTTCCGTAATGGCCAGCTCACTCTGGTCATTGAACTCCTGACCCGCCCCCACCTATCCCTTACATGCACGTGCACCCTAAATGTGCTTCCTTCGATTTCCTTTGGTTCTGTGCCTTTCTAAGGTTTCCTGTGACCTTTTAAGATCTGAGCAGTCTCCTGGGTTTCCATGGCAACATTCGCTTTTCTTTTCATTAGGATTTTTTTGGAGGATGGCCTAGCCAGAGCTTCTAAACTTCTGGAACATCCTCCTGTTCCAGAATTCCATGTCGCAGATCCATGTCCCTGTAGCCTGAGAACCTCCCACCTAAGCTCTACCACTCACCACGAGTGTGACCCATGGTGGCTGCCTCTAAGCCAGGAACGCTGAGACTTCTTCCCGGCTTCAATCTGTGTGCAAATACAAAAGATTGTTCACCAGTGCTTCAGCTCTGGCCAACAGAACTCTTTCCTCCTTTTTTCTTTTTGAATTGGAGTCTCTGTTGCCCAGGCTGGAGTGCAGTGGCACACTTCAGGCTACCCCAGCATCGACCTGCTGGGCTCTGGCAATCCTTCCGCCTCAGCCTCCCAAGTGGCCGGAACTACAGGTGCATGCTACCATGCCTGGCTAATTTTTTTTTATTTATTGTAGAGACGAGGTCTAGTCAGGTTTCCCAGGCTGGTCTCAAACCCACGGGCTCAGGCAATCCACTCGCCTCAGCCTCCCAAAGTGCTGGGATTACAGGCTGAGCCACTAAGCCAGACCATCTTTTTTTTTTTTTTTGAGTCTCACTCTGTCACCCAGGCTAGAGTGCAGTGGCATGATCGCGGCTCTCTGCAGCCTCTACCTCCTGGACTCAAGTGATCCGCCCGCCCCAGCCTCCTGAGTAGCTAGGACTACAGGTGCACATGCAGTTAATTTTTTTCTTTTTTGTAGAGTTGAGGTCTCGCCGTGTTGCCCAGGCTGGTCTTGAGCTCCTGGGCTGAAGCGTTCCTTCTACCTCAGCCTCCCAAAGTGCTGGGATGACAAGCGTGAGCCACCATGTCCTGCTTTTTGTCCAGTTTTGCAGAGGACACATGTAAGAGTAGTTGCAACTTGGCAACTTGACAACTCCCATACATTCCTCTCAGTCCTCAGTTCTCATCATGTAGAGGCCCAAGGGTGGGTGTCCAGGCATTACCCAATTCAGGATTGAGACTGGAAGGGGCAAGACAGTTTATTTTTCATTCTTTAATTAACACAAAGCACAGAAGCTCTGTAAGCAGGTCCGTGCAGTTCTTAAGATAATGTCATCTGAACTTGCTTTGAAAGAAAAAGAAGCCGGGCATGGTGGCTCATACCTGTCATCCCAGTCGCTCTGGGGACTGAGGCAGCAGGATCACCTGAGCTCAGGAGGTCGAGGCTGTGGTGAGCCATGATGATGCCACTGCACTCCAGCCTGGGGGACAGAGGGAGACCCTGACTCAAAAAAGGGAGATTGTAACTCTATAATGTTGGCTGAAGGGAATCTGTAGCCTGAAGGAAGCGGGCTGGAGGTGGACCTTGGAGAATGACCAGGAGGGGAAGAAGTAGCCAAGACGAGGAATGGGCACACAGAGTTGAGGGAAGCCAGGGCGGGCAGACAGTCTCCGTGGCAGGTGTGGAGGTCAGTCTCCATAGACAGGACCACATCAGGAGCAGGCAGTGAAGGGAGCCTGGCCACCGGCCCTGACGACCGTGAGGCCACTTGTGATCTACAGAGGGACGTTTCCAGGGAATGGGGATGCCTCCTTGAGGGGCTCAAGATGTAGGGGTTGGTGAGGATGGGAACACAGTGAGCAGGCCACCCGCCAGGAAAGCCGAGAGAGTGGACAGAATACCTACAGGCCCCAGAGGCCGTGAGGGTGAGGTTTCCCTCAGGACAGAGATTCCCTGCTGAGACGGACAGCTCATTGGAAAGAAGGGATAGGATGGGAGAAATCAAAAACGGTGTGAAGCTTCCAAAAAGAGGGAACAGGGTGGCCCAGAGCAGGGGTGCCCAGCCTTGGGCTTCCCAGGGCCGCATCGGGTGAAGGGGAATTGTCTTGGGCAGGGTGTGAATTATATAATAGAGTTAGTGTGTATACATCACAAGACTTATTTTTTATTTTGACATTTCTATGATAAAATTTAGAAAAACAAGAACAATATAAAACTAGTGGAAAATTTGCCCTTGTTTTTGCAAAACTAATCCATTCAGGCCCAGTACAATTCTTAGGGAGTTCTCAAGGTACTCGTCAGACATGTTTGTTTGCGTTTTGCTCTTCAGCATTGAAAACAGCTGCTCACAAATGCATGTGCTGCCCAACATTGACATCATGAATAAGGCGTGATTGTGAACTTCAAAAATGAGACTGCACGTGGGGTCATGGAGAAAATGAATACTAAAAAACACGTGATGTTAAAAGATTTTTGTGGGGCCGTATGACTAGCTGTCCTGGGCTGCATGTGGCCCGTGGGCACAGGTTGGACACACTTGACTTTAAAAAAACAAAGGCCGGGTGCAGTGGCTCACGCCTATAATCTAAGCACTTTGGGAGGCTGAGGTGAGAGAATTGCCTGAGCTGGTTCAAGACCAGCCTGAGCAACTTGGCAAGACCTCGTCTCTACAATAAATTTTAAAAAATTAGCCGGGCATGGTGGCACGTGCCTGCAGTTCCAGCTACTTGGAAGGCTGAGGCAGAAGGATCGCCTGAGCCCAGCAGGCAGAGACTGTGGTGGTCGTGAGCATGCCTCTGCATTCCAGCCTGGGTGACAGAGTGAGACTCTGACTCAAAAAAAAAATTGGGGCCTGATGAGATAGGAAATGAATCAGATTCATGGGGAAAAAAATACTGTGCACAAGGGAAAGGGTACACTTCCGAGGGGTCTCCAAGAGCAGAGGGTGGGGACGTCCTGGTGCGGACATTTGTATCGGACCTGGGAGGGACTGGGGGCCATGAGAACCTCAACATAGTTTGGGTTCAATGGAATGTATACCTCTCTACTCACTTCTATTTGCACCAGTTAACACATGCTCTCACACAATCCTCTTGGGTGCCGTGGGACAAGTTGGAGAAGAGACAGTCACCCAGAGAATTCACCAGCCTGGCGCTCCAGGAGGCCTCACTGCGGAGCACTCACATAGCCTGTGGCCTGGGGGCAGCTCAGGGCCCTGTGGTCCACCTGCAGGCTGGGGGCACTGGCAGGGTTGACCAGATTGAATGTTCTCAGCCGCAGCTGTGCGTGGGCAAGACCCAGTGGGACAGATGGGGCTGGGCTGAGAGGAGACCCCAAACTCCTGGGGAGGCTTGGGGCCAGAACACAGTGGGGGAGTAGGGAGAGAGGTTGGACTGGGTCCCCGGAAAAAGGTACCCACCTGCATGGAGGCTCTGTTGTGGAAGCAGCTGGACAGATGGGAGATGGCGCCAGACAGAGGTAAGTTGTGACCCAGTGTTGGGTGTGCTGGTAAGGGCTCCCAGAGAAACAGAACCTACTAGGGTGTGTGTGTGTGTGTGTGTGTGTGTATGTGTGTGTGTGTGTGTGTATGTGTGTGTGTTTTATTGTATTTTAGATTTAGTCTATTTTGAAGAGTTGGCTCACACAATTCCAGGGACCGGCAAGGATGAAGAGGACAGCTGAGCACCTGGCAACATCTGAGACACAATCCCCTCCTCTTCAGGGACCGACATCTGCCCGTAAGGCCTTGCACCGATGGGACGGGGCCATCTCACATCACCAAGGGTCATCTGCGGCACTCTCCATCTTCTGGCTCAAATGTTAATCACATTCCAAAAGCAACACCTATATTGGGGTTAGCCCAGCAACCAGGTGACCTGATCAAGTCAAGCTGACACTTGAACTTCATGGCAGAGGGGGTTTGACATTACTATTCATGATGAAGGTGGACTGAGATGGGTGGGTGGTGTGGGGATTGGGAGGGAAGAGGAGGAATAATCTCACTTGAACTTCACCTAGGCAGAGGGAATTTGACATTACTATACCTGATGAAGGTGGACTGAGATGGGATGAGTGATGTGGGGGTTGGTAAGAGGGGGAAAGAAGACACTTGAACTTCACCTTGGCAGAGAGGGCTTGGCGTTACTCTCCGTGATGAAGGTGGGCTGTGATAGGGTGGGTGGTGTGGGGGCTGGAAGGGAGGGTGAAGAAGGAAGTTCAGACAGATACAGTCGTTGCTTTGCTGGTGCTGCAGTCCTATGCACACCCACAGCGACCCGGCCATCTGTCCTCTGCCCGCTGTTTATCCACCTGTGTTGTCCAGATGAGGAAAGTGCTGCTTTGAAAGGCTGAGGAACAAACCAGGCTCCACTAAAGGACAGGGTGGTGCCGGACATGCAGGCAGGTATGTCTGTTCCCACACCCCCACTCAGGACCTGAGTGCCATGAGGACTGAACCCGCCTGAGCTTGTCATGACATGGAGAGCTTCTGCCACATAGACCTTGGTGTTTCTTCTCAGCTACGGGATGGACACACTTGGGGAAACATAACTTCCAGACACAGGTGAAGGACACGGCCCCCTGTGGCCTGGGCTGGTTGTCTGACTGCTGTCACAGGCCATGCATGGATGGCCCTGCTCTCCGGGCCACTGTTATGAATCACCCTTCCCCACGTCTCCTGTATCAGGAAGGATGGTTTACTACAGAGAAGGAAATAATAACTCAACTATGTATTGACAAGCACAGCAGTATATACTTATGGCATGTGAAGTGAGATGAAGACCGTTCACATTATCTAAATAATAGGGATCTCAACAAGCACACAAATCTAAGTGGGCTTCATCCATGACTGTGTGGCCTAGACTGGCAGTAGGACAGTTGAGTTGGTGTGGTGGGATTGTTGATCAGTGACACAGCCATTGATGGAATTGTGGGATTGGAACCCAGAACCAACGTGCCTCAGTTTAATATAGCCATCAGACCGGATGCAGTGGCTCACACCTGTCATCCCAGCAATTTTGGAGGCTGAGACAAGAGGATTGCCTGAGCCCAGGAGCTGGTTACCAGTCCGGGCAACATGGTGAAACCACATCTCTACAATAAGTCAAAAAATGAGCCAGGCGTGGTGGTGCACCTGTAGTCCAGCTACTTGGAAAGCTAAGGCGGAAGGAACACCTGAGTCCAGCAGGTCGAGGCTGTGGTGGCCGTGAGCATGCCACTGCACTCTCACCTGGGCAATAGAGTGAGACTCCGACTTATTAAAATAAAATAGCCATCAGTAACAATTTCATTCTGGCTCTCTAAGCCCCTTCTTAAAACTATGTCCTAAGCCTTAAAACTGTGTTTACCCTCAGTCTTAGAGATAAACACTTTTTTCTCTGGCTTCTTCCAATTTTAGTGATAACACAAAAGCAGTGTAAATGTATCAAAATGAATCCATCAGATTTGAATTCTGGACACTTTTGGAGAAGAATGGCATCTATGAGAGCTTGGAAACAGTTTTTGTAGGTTTGTGTGAGGTGGAGGAACAGGGGTCATCACCGTTTACTGTTTTTGTATTTCGAGTTTCACTCCATGAAACAATGTGCAGTAACTTTATGGTAAATTGTCCACGAAGCACAATTCTCTGTCTTAAACTAGCTGGAAGGGCCTTTTCTTCAAGGTTTCACCCAGCTCTAAACAAGCACTTTCGCAAGGGAGCTGCCCGCCAACCCTGCTCACCGGCTAGCGGGAAACAATGGTCTTTGGTTAACACCTCCCTAGCACACCAACAGCCACCAGGAGCAGAAAGTAGGGTTGGGAGTGACACCCACAGAAGATGGGCCTGCAAGATGAGTAGCTTTCCTGCCAACTCGGGTGGGGTCAAAGTTAAGACTGTGTCTTCAAAAGGGACAGAGAGGCACAAACCTCTGTGAAGGATTCTATCATTTAAAAAAAGATAAAAAGCTCTCATGTACATACATAGAATTTTGCAACAATACACAAATGAGGTACCCTAAGGCTGATGTCTCACGCAGTTTTTCCTTCTTTTCGTGTTTGTCACTGCTATACATCTCATTCCCTCCTCACCTTCCCCCAAAACAGCCCGATGTCCTTCCCTGCAGAGTCCATGAACCCATGGACACATGCGTGCTGCACACACACGTCTGTCCTTTGTTAGCCTTATGGAAGTGATATTACATATGCAGACCCAGTTCCCCATTTTGGCCCATATTTAATAATACCCGGTGAGTGTTTTCACTCTAATTCATTTTTTGAAGGCAGCCATAGCATTTTGTGACGTGAACGTACTGTGACCTACTGGGGAACCCCTTGTTCTCTGAGGCCTTAACTTTTTTTCAAATGTTGTATACTCTGAGCAACACTGAACTAATCATTTTTATACTTAAATCTTGATACAACAGCCCTTCTTAGTTCACTTTGGTTTTTCGGGAGTGGACTACTGACATGAATGGAGCACATCTTTCTAAAGTTGATGGATGTGGCCAGAGGCTTCCCAAAGGCTGTAGCACTGAAAGCCCTAGCCTGTCGACTTACTTACTGGCCTCTGCTTTATTGTCTCCATTTGCCAAGCAAATAAACACAGTGATACGTATTACTTCAATTCACAGTTTGAGCATCTTTTCACAGGTATGCTAGAATTACAGACAGCTTTTTTGTGAAGAAGCATTTTTATAGTTTGTTGCCTATTTTTCTATGCTTATCATGTTTTGATTTCTAAGTTTCTTTTCTTTAAAATTGCAGATAGATACCATCTAACCCCAGTAAGAATGGCCATCATTAATAAAGCAAACAACAGATGCTGACAAAGATATGGAGAAAAAGGAACACTTCTACACTGCTGGTGGGAATGCAAACTGGTGCAACCTCCTTGGAAGACAGTGTGGTGATTTCTGAAAGAACTAGAAATTGACCTTCCATATGACCCAACAATTCCCCTAGTGGGAATATACCTGGAGGAACTCAAATCATTCTACAAAATGGATACCTGCACATGTATGTTTGCTGCAGCTCTATTCACAATAGCAAAAACATGGAACCAACCATGCTGCCCATCCAAGATGGACTGGATAAAAAAAAAGTGGTACATATACACAATGGAACATCATGCAGCCAGAAAGAAGGACAAACATATGAACTTCACAGCAACTTGGATGGATTTAGAGTTGCTCATACTCAGTGATCTATCACAGAAATAAAGAACAGAGTACCATATGTCCTCACTCATAAGTGGACCTCGAACAATTATCATAATACTATAAGAAAGGGATTGGCAGTAGTGGGAAACCGCCAGGGGAGGGGAGGTGGGATTGGCAGTTGAGGGAAACCACCAGGGAAGGGAGAGGCATGCCTCATCAACAAGGGTACCTGCATGATCAACGTCTGTATATCTAGCCCTGAATTGTGCCCCACATTTTAAATTTTTTTAAAATTGCAGGTAGTTCCCTTCCTGCCCTCTGCTTTGTAGAGATTTTCCAATATCTGTTAGGTGACTCGGCAGAGTCTTTAAGCTGACCACATCCCCAGTTCTTGCCCTCTGGACACATGGTCAGAATGTGACTCCTTTCCTCGTGAGGGCGGCCAAGTCTCTGTGGCTCACTTTGGCCAATTGAATGTGATTAGAAGTGAGGAGTTTCACGTGTAGCCTGAGGCTTGAAGACTAAGAGTGCTATTTGCTATGCACACTTCCCTCTGCCAGGGAGGTCAGACACTTTCCACACAGTGATGCTGCTAAGAGCCTCAGTCCCTGGATGATGATGGAGTGGAGGAGAGAGTTGTCCACTGCACTACCAACATTAACCCAAGGAGGACATGGAACCTGAATGTTTGTTGTTTTCAACTTCAGAGCAACCATAGGTGTTATTTACAGCCTCATCCTTGTCCATCTCAACTGATACAGAAGTTGTTTTGTTTTTGTTTTTTTTTGAGTTGGAGTCTCACTCTATGGCCCAGACTGGAGTGCAGTGGCACGCTCCCGGCCACTGCAGCCTTGACCTGCCGGGCTCCAGAAATCTTTCCACCTCAGCCTTCCAATTAGCGCGCTACCACACCTGGCTAATTTTTCTGATTTATTGTAGAGATGAGGTCTTACCAAGTTGCCCAGGCGGGTCTCGAACCCACAGGGTCAGGCAATCCACTCACCTCAGCCTCCCAAAGAGTGGGATTACAGGCTGAGCCACCACAGAAGTTGTTACATAGAATCAAGCCTCTCTACAAAAAGAGAGCAAGAGAAATAAATGGGTAGATAAAAGACATCTAGCTAGCTAGCTAGCTAGATAGATAGATAGACAAAATGATGAATATCCCATTGGTTTTGTGATTCATTAGCATGTGATGACCACACAATTATCAGTGTCTGGAAAAATGATGCTTGTTTGACGGTGGCAAAATGTATGGAAATTGTTACCTGTGGAAATTTGAGAGCTAACATTAAACTTGTAGCTCTAGGAGAGGAAGATAGAAAATCAAAATAATTTTACATATTTGGTTGCTATTGTTTACATTTGGAGGTCATTGCAAGACAGCTATTAATTTAGAATTGTCTCATTTGCTGGGAGGAATAAAAGAAAACCAAGTTAATAAAGAATAAAGCAGAGATCAACAAGTAAAGAATATGAAAAAATAGAGAAATTCAATGGAAGTAAGAGTTGATTCTTCAAAAATATGAACAAAATTGATAAACTAGTGACTAGATTAGCTAAGAAAAAAGGAGAGAAACCTGAAATAACTGAAATCAGAAGTGAAAGAGGAGTAATTACAAACAATTTTACAAAAATACCAAGGATTATAAGAGAATATTATGAACAATTGCAGCAGTAAACTGAATAACTTAAATAAAATGAATAACTTCCTAGAAACACACACCTTAGCAAGACTAAATCATGAAACAATATAAAACTAAAACAGATCTATAACTATCAGAAAGATCGGATCAATACAAAACCTCCCAACAAAAAACACAGGAACAGATGGCTTCACTAGTGAATTCTACCAAACATTTAAAGAATTGACATCAACTCTCCTAAAAATTAAAGAAAGGAGAACATTTTCAAATTCTTCTCTTAGCCCTAGCCAGGCAAAACAAAATCAAAAAGCTACAGACCAATATCCCAGAAAAAGAACATGCAAAATTCCTCAGTAAAATACTGGCAGACAGAATTCATTATCACATTAAATGGATTATGCACCATGATCACATAGGATTTACTCTTGGAATTCAAGGATGTGAACCAATGTCATACACCACATTAAAGAATGTTGAGGAGAAAGAAAACAAACTACATGATCATCCAAATGCAGAAAAAGCATTCGACAAACTTCAACACCCTTTCTTGATAAAACACACAGCAAACATAAAATAGGAAAAGCTACCTCTATGTAATAAAGATCATATATCACACTAAGATCCTATATCATACTAACATCCTGCTCAAAGTGAAAGAGTGAAGTCATTTTCTCTATGATCAGAAAAAGGCAAGGGTGCACATTCTTGCCACTTCTATTCTATTCTTGGACAGCCTACCAAGAACAAATGGGTAAGAGAAAGAAACAAAAGGCATCCAACCTGAAAATAAAGCTAAATGGTTTCTATTTATAGACAACATAGTTTTCTTTGTAGAAAACACTGAAGACTCTACCAAAAAACTACTAGAATGAATCAATGAATACAACAAAATCAAATCAAACTTAACAATGAATACAGCAAAATTTCAGGACACAAAATCCTTATGGAAAAAGTTGTGTTTCAATGTACAAATGATAAATGATCCAAAAAGAAAAATAAGAAAATAACTATGTTTACAATGGTAACAAAAATAATAAAGTACCTAGGAACACTTAGGCAGGGAGAGGGAAGACTTATACAATAAGAACTACAAAATGGGTCGGGCATGGTGGCTCAGCCTATCATCCTTGCATTTTGGGAGACCGAAGCGAGTGGATTGCCTGAGCCTGCAGGTTAGAAACCAGCCAGGCAACTTGGCAAGACTTTGACTCTACAATAAATGAAAAAAATTTTTTAAAATTACCTGGCCATTGTAGTGCATGCATGTAGTTCTGGATATTTGGAAGACTGAAGAGGAAGGATCATGACAGCCCAGTGGGTCGAGGCTGTGGTGGCCGTGAGCATGCCATTGCACTCCAGCCTGGGCGACAGCGTGAGACTATAACTCAAAAAGAAGAAGAAGAAAACTACAAAATGTTTCTAAAAACAAATAAAGAAGATCCCCCAAATGCCAACATAGATGTATTTCTAGTCTTCGTGTTTCCATCTTCCTCCTTGGGATCCACTCCCGATTAGCCAGCCTCTATCCTGCCCTCTTAACTCCACATCTTGCACAGAAAATAGACTGGACTGGTCTTTTGCAGTGGAAGACAGAGTTGATTAGGTACAGTGAGCTTTTCACTTATTAAGAAAGTCTGAAAGTGTGTGTTAGGGGAAACCAGGGTCCTAGTGGCACCCTGACTGCCTAGCGCATTCCTGTTCTATATTGACTGCTGATGCTTGCTAATTGAATGTTCTCATCTTCACCTCTTAAAGCCCATCATCTGTAGTTTATTTCTCAGAAACTGCTTTCTAACCCATCCTACTTTATTCAAAAAGGTCATCCTTAGGAGGAAGGAACCACTTTGGGAAATATTTGTCACATTGTTGCTGTCACAGGTACCGATAGGACATCAAGCTGCTTGCCATGTCTGCACCTCCCTCCCTCAATCAGAAAAGGTCAGTCACACATTTTCAAAAATTAGCACCATTGTAGAGCATATCTTTCAAGGCTGGGAAAAAAAATACCTGTAAGTCTGGAGTTAAACTTTTCCTACTGACTTCATTATAGATGAGTACAAGAACTTGATCTCAAAATGACTGAGAGATAGAAGAAAAAAGAAAAAACTGACATAGGTTAAAAGAGTGAAAAGAAATATTTGCATCCTGTGTTCATAAGTCAAAAACAGCATTCCGTTTCTAGAACACGTGGGGAACACATGTTGACGTGTTTTGGGATGTGACCAAAGTAGTTCACACCGGGAGACCTGTCACTGTTTCCATTTACACTCGGCTTGTAAAGGACACTCTGGGAGGATGAGACCCTCGCCTTGTCTGAGTTCCATTTGGAAGTTTGGAAAGACAGCCACTGATGGAAGGGGATCCCATGAGGGCTTTTAGAAGAGGCATTTGACTTTAATTCTCACCAACATACGGGGTACTGTGTTCTCTCTCACAAGGGGATACAGTGGCACCTCCAGTGGGAAGGTGATGCTTCCCAGGGGGAGTCGGATGACTGAGTTCGTGTGACCCTCTGGCAGCCTCAACCCCTTCGCTCTACAGACCAGATGTGCAGCCCCGGCTCTGGGTCCCCAGAGTGTGTGGGTGTTTTAAGGGAGAATCGACCTCTCAACAAGGCCGGGTGCTCAAGACTAGCTTTGGGGTCCCTAGACACTGCATGCCTTTCATCTAACAAGCCACCCACGGCCTCATCAGTAGGTCAGTGTGATCTCTAAGGGAAACCAAGGTCTGTGAGGAAGACCAGGGTGGCCATCCCCCAACAGGCTTCTATGGATGAGGCAGGGGTGACAGCCAGCATCCCAGACCAAACAATTCTGAGCAGCGTCCCAGGGCTCGTCTTCTGAGATCAACTGTCAAAGTCCTTCATTGCCTTATTGCAAGCTGCTGACCTCTGTTTATAGACACTACCCGCTGAGCAGTATTTCAGGGACAAGTGGGTTCGGCCCACTTGACAATCTTTGCCGGGTGAGGTGGCAAGAGAGATTACCCGTGTTCGCAGAAGCTTCTGCCTAAGTGCAGCTGTGACGGGCCCGGGATCTGGGGCTATTTTAGGAAGGTTCCCGGTGTCCTGGGGTTATCAGGCTCACAACATCACACTCGGGTTATCTGGAGGAAGCCAGCGGGGGCAGGGTGTGGTGTGAGGAGTGTGACTCGATGGCTGTGGACAGCCACTCCACTGGCTGCTCCGTACTTGGGGACGGACTGGCCTTCCGAGCTGGAAGAAGTCACTATGACTGCCCAGAGCAGAGTGAGAGAACTCAAGCTTCCCTCTGGCCGGAGCTGGCCAGGCCACGAACATCCTAAAGGGGCCAACAGTGTCATGGTGTCCTTGGGAATGTAAAATGTCATTGGAGAGACCCGCGTTGAAGATGACGTATTATTAGGGGGACTTTGGATATTGAAATCAAGTCATTCTATTGAAAGAAAATACTGTTTCTTTTCTTTTTTTAACCTTTAAATTTTTTAGTGTACAAATATTCATTGTACGGTTACCCTTGTTGATGAGGTGTGTCCCACCTTCCCCAAGCAGTTTCCCACGACTGCCAATCCCACCTCCCCAACAACCCATGCCCCCACTGTCTCCCACTACTGTCAGTCCTTTTCATATAGTATTACAATAGTTGTTCAAGGTCCACTTATGAGTGAGAACATGTGTTACTCAGTGTGTTGTTTCTGTGAGAGATCACTCAGTATTA
>CAUYQG010140407.1:0-21478 GCA_963574415.1 Tarsius wallacei
AACTACAGGCGTGTGGTACCACACCTGGCTAATTTTTTTATTTTATTGTAGAGATGAGGTTTCGCCTGCCCAGGCGGGTCTCGAACCCGCGGGCTCAGGCAATCCACTCACCTCAGCCTCCCAAGGTGCGGGATTACAGGCGGCAAAGTGTTTTAAATGCAAAGCTTGATCACAGAGTTTTAGAAATTAATACCTCAAATATGATGTCATACCTGGCCATCGTTTTTTTTTTTTGAGTTGGAGTCTTACTTCGTCACCCAGGCTGGAGTGCAATGGCACACTCACAGTCATCCCAGCATCGACCTGCTGGGTTCCGGCGATCCTTCCGCCTCAGTCTTCCAAGTCGCGAGAACTACAGGCGTGTGCTACCACGACCAGCAAATTTTTTATTTATTACAGAGATGAGGCTTGCCAAATTGCCCGGGCTGGTCTCGAACCCAAAGGACCCAGGCAATCCATTCACCTTGGCTTCCCAAAGTGCTGGGATTATAGGCTGAGCCACCAAGCCCGGCCTGACCTTCATTTTAGTAATGGGGAAACTATGGTTAACAGGTGTAAATACTAAAGAAATAAACACACAAAAAACATTTTTTTAAACCAAATAATGTAGGCATGGTACATAACAGCCATTAGGATCTCAAGCACTTGACAATGCATCCCATTGGCTAGATAGGTATTATCATAATCCCCTTTTCACAGATAAAGGAATTGAGACTGTTAAGTAACTGGTCCAAGGTCATGGAGGTTTTAAATCGCAGTCAAGACTTGAACTGTTTGTTTGATGCCTACCTCTGAGTTTTAATCTGATACCAGAGAATACAGAATGCTTTGGATAGAGCCATTGCGTATGGTCCCAGCTACTGTTCAAGTCACTCACTATTGTAATTTTAACAAAGAAAAAGTATAGCAGGCCAGGTGCGGTGGCTCAAGCCTGTAATCCCAGCATTTTGGGAGGCCGAGGGGAGAGGATTGCCTGACCCCATGGGTTCGAGACCAGTCTGAGCAACATGGTGAGACTTCGTCTCTACAATAAATCAAAAATTTAGCCGGGTATGGTAGCATGGGCCTGTAGTTCCAGCTACTTGGAAGGCTGAGGTGGAAGGATGGCCTGAGTCCAGCAGGTCAAGGCTGCGGTGGCTGTGAGAGTGCCACTGCACTCCAGCCTGGGTGACAGAGTGAGACTCCAGCTCAAAAAAACAAAACAAAACAAGCCCAACAAACAAAAAAGAAAAAGTATAGCATGGCTATTCATTCACTCTTAGCCAATGCTTCTACATGTTGTGGCTAATCTAGACAACTTGTAGAAACTGGGTTTTGTACCAGTAGTGTGTTAAGTCTCTCCGAAATCAGCATTCAGTCGTCACCTCCATCTACGATTTATCTGCTTTTTGTTCTATATTTTAGGAACCTGATGGGCGACAGCAGAGGAACTTGTCTTTGGATTTATCAGGAAACTTCTTAAAAGAGTTTGCCATCATGGCTTGGTTTGTTTGCGTTTTTAGTTCTCAAACCAAAGAAGGTTTTAGAAAGATTATTTAAAATGAAGATCTGGCCAGGCTCAGTGCCTCAGTCTGTAATCCCAGCACTTTGGGAGGCCGAGGCAAGTGGATTGCCCAAGCCCGCGGGTTCAAGAACTGCCCAGACAACTTGGCGAGATCTCATCTCTGCAGTAAATCAAAAATTAGCCAGGTGCGGTAGCATGTGCCTGTAGTTCCAGCTACTTGGAAGGTTGAGGCGGTAGGATCGCCTAAGCCCAGCAGGTCAAGGCTGCGGTGGCGGGGAACGTGCCACTGTACTCCAGTCTGGGCGACAGAGTGAGACTTCAACTCAAAACAAAAACTATAAAAAATAAAATGCAGATCTATTCCCCATCCTAAGTGATTCTGATTCAATAAGTGTATGGTGGAATACAGGAATCTGCATTTTTGAAGCTCGAAAACCCTCTACCCTCTTCTTGGAGGCAACCACTTTAAACTCTTAACATTTTTTTTTAAGAGGTGGAGTTTTGTTTTGTTGCCCAAGCTGAAGTGCAATGGCTTGAACATACAGCTTCGACCTTCTGTGCTCAAGCAATCCTCCTGTGTTAGCCTCTTGAGTGTCGAGATTGGCTACTTTAAAGTTTTAAAGTTTATGTATAGCTGGATGTGATGGTGTGCACCTTTAGTTCTAGTTACTTGGAAGGCTGAGGTGGAAGGACCGCCTGAGCCCAACAGGTTGAGGCTGCAGTAGCTGTGATCATGCCGCTACACTCTAGCTTGGGTGACAGAGGAAGACTTTAACTCAAGAAATAAATAAATAAATGAAAAATTTTTTAAACAAAGTTTTTCTAGAGATGGAGTCTCACTTTGTTGCCCAGTCCAGTCTTGAACTCTTAGCTTCAAGTTGTCCTCTCACCTCAGCCTTCCAAAATGCTGGGGTCACAGGTGCATGCCACCATGTCTAGCCTCTTTTGGTACTTTTATCTAGTGTTTATATATCTCCATAATTATCCAGTGCTATTGAGATAAATTACAAGGTATCAGGGACCTTCTAACCCACATCTCAAATTGACTCTGGTGTTTCACATTGGATATCAGGCAAATATTTATTAAGAACCTACTAGAGGAAGAAAAGCAACATTTATTAAGCCTTCACTATGTGCAAGGTCTTTAGATACATCTGATCATTGACTACTTACTAGCACCCTATGAAGCAGGCACTTCCCCAAGTCACAGGTTTATAAGGCAGTAGAGGTGGGATTTGAATTCAGTCCAGTCTGACTATAAGCTTAGTGTGTGTTCCAGGAAAGCACAGTGTAGAACTCTGGTAGAATCCCAGGTTCCCTGCCTTCAAAGAGTTTCCTGTTTGGAAACAAACAAACAAAAGAGTAGGAAAAAGGGAGTAGCCGTAGGAAGAACTCAGTAAGTGCAGTTCATCCTAAACGTGTTTACCGAGAACTTCCTCTAATCCAGGCCCAGTGCTAGGCACTGGAGATGCCATGTCAATGATATGAATGTTTATTTTCTTCTTTTTTCCACTCCTTCGCCCCCATCCTCTTGCTGCAAAGAAGGAAGAATAAAAGAGTGTGGATAAAGACAGTGAGAAATTGGTAATGAAGACTTGGGTCTCAGAGCTGAGGCCCAGACAGCTTTCCAATTGAGACAGGAAAACTCCTATGATGCTGCCCAGCCTGGAAAGCCCCCAAGTTATGCATCAGTAGACAATGAGCCAATCAAAGACTGCCAAATGTACTTGAATGATAATTAGAAAGCTTCTCTCCACTTGACTTCCAAAAATCCCACCTTAATAGAAAAATCTCATCCTAAAAGAACACTCATCAATCATAGGTTTAAAAGTCTCTCCTTTATCTTTACAAAACAAACACTCTTTTCAAACCCTTTCTAGTCTCTGTTGGAAGGAAAGTGATAGTAGCCGACTCCCTTAGCATAGTAATGTCTGAATAAACAGCCTTTGATTAATTCTATAGGTGGTCTTCCTCCTTCTGGCAACTTGTTCAAAGCTCTCACCAAGTTTAAACATTCACTTTCAAATATTAGCGTGTCTATGCTAGATGGCAGACCCAGTAGGGGTAATGACGAACAATATGGAAATGCAAATCCACTCCTGTCAAGAGGAATTGGTAAGTATAGAGTGATTAGATTACAGCTTTGGGGAATCTGGTCCCCAGCTGTGTAACTCTGGGCAAGTTACATAACCCTAGTCATGTATTTGCCATATAAAACTTTGTGCCTAGTTCTTTATCTGTCAAAATGGAAATAAAACAGGACCCCTTTCACAAGGTTTCTGTGAAGATTAAATGATCGCTATCCAGAGACACTAAAGTGTACATATTAGGAAAGGGCATAAGTTTATCACATAACAAAAAAGAAGGCCAAGTATGGTGGCTCACACCTGTAATCCCAGCACTTTGGAAGGCCAAGGAGAGAGGATTGCCTGAGCCCAAGGGTTTGAGACCAGCCTGGGCAACTTGGTGAGGCCTCGCCTCTACAATAAATCAAAAAAATTAGCTGGGTGTAGTGGCACGCACCTGTGGTTCCAGCTACTTGGAAGGCTTAGGTGGAAGGATCACCTGAGCCCAGCAGGTCAAGGCTGTGGTGTCATGAGCATGCACTTCAGTCTGGGTGACAGTGAGACTCCTACTCAAAAAAAAAAAAAAAAAAAGAATAAAGAGATGAAGAAATAGTAAAGTTTTTCTCAAAGTAGAATATAAACTAGTAAATGTAGAAAGGTAGAGTTAGACAATGACCATTTTGCAACCATGATAGTAATAATTGATTTAAGCAATAGTCATCAGAGGATGCTAAATTTAGTAGGCAAAAACTTGACTAGAAATGGGCTAGAAACTGAAAGGACAGACTGAGAATGGGAAGCCATTTTTCATCTTGTTCTTAAACCCTGATACAATGATGAGAAAGTAGAAGCTATGCTTTTGAAGAAATGCACACTTTAGGTATAATTAACTTTACCGGCTTTGTCTTTCAGAAACAGACTTCCAGGTATCAGAGGTAACTCATAGTGGCAATCAAGTGTGCCCAGAGTAAAGGGAATTTACAAGGCCTAAGATATACATCGG
Source organism: Tarsius wallacei (assembly GCA_963574415.1). Lineage (NCBI taxonomy): Eukaryota > Metazoa > Chordata > Mammalia > Primates > Tarsiidae > Tarsius > Tarsius wallacei. The sequence continues at coordinate 4,574 of CAUYQG010140407.1, forward strand.
TCAAGGACTGTAAAAGTCATGAAACTTGTAACTACAAAAGTTATAACTGCTTAGAGGGAGAGCAGGTGGGGATTCGATCTTCCAGTAAATTGGGCACTACCTACAGGGAAGCCAAGGATCCCCCAAAGCTACCTACTGGGAATGCCTAGGAGATAAGGGGAGGTGCACCCTCCATTAGGTCTAAAGAATGTCGTTTGGGAAGGTGCAGGAGAATTAGAATCCTTGTCACGCCCTTCTCTAGGGGCTATGATAACATGGGCGAACATTAATGGGTCTCTATGTCACAGGTTCTCCAAGACATCCACAAGTGGTCGATAAGGAAGTCACAGCAGTCATGCCAGTCACGTGCAACATCTCCAAGAGAAGAATTTAAGCCAGGACTCTGGGGGGCTACGAGGCCACACTCACCTAGAGTGTAGGTCCACTCCCTGTCTGTGGGGGGTGAACTTTTCTTAAATAAATATTTTCTTCTCTCACCTCTGTGTGTTGCAATTCTTTGCATCTACTCGGATCTCTGGGTTGCCGGCGCGCACCTCCGGCTTGCCAGCCCCAGCGATGCTGCGCACCTCCCTGCATCTCTCCACCCTCACCCTGTCCAGTACCCTAACAGAAACTATATTAAAATAAAAAGTATTCCTGCCTGTTACATATCTCATAATTATATACTCAAGAATGAGACTTAAAAAAATCTAAAATAGTGCTTAAGTGGGGGGTGGGGAGAGCAAGGATTTGAATCTCATCTCTGCTCTTTTTTTTTTGAGTTGAGGGTTCACTCTGTTGCCCAGGCTGGAGTGCAGTGGCACAATCACAGCTGCAACCTTTGGGCTTAGGTGATCCTTCTGTGTCAGTCTCCTGTGAATAGCCGGGGCTACCAGCACACGCCACCATGCCTGGATACTTTTTTGATTTTTATGGAGATGAGGTATGGGTATGTCTGGGACAGACCGGGGTGTCCCAGAATATGAACAACCCAACTCGCAGGAGACGCTACTGTCGGTCCCCACAGCTCCTGTGCCCAGGCTGGTCTCAAACTTCTGGGCTCAAGCAATCCTTTTGCCTAGCCCTTCCAAAGTGCTGGGATTACAGGCGTGAGCCATCACGACCAGTCTAGCCTTCTACTCCTTCTACTCTGACAAATTACTTAATTCTCTGGGCCTCATTTTTCTCTTCTGCAAAATGGGAATTTTACATTCGCGCCTACTTAAAAGGTTGCTATTTACACTAAATGAGCTTGTATTTGTCAAGTGCTTGGCACATATTCAGCATGTTTGCTATTCTCGATTTTATTATCCATACATTGCTTAGAACAGTGTAAACGCCAAATAAATGTCTGCTTTTATTATCATGATTACTGGGCTTAAAATCCTTCAATAGCTTTCCATTGATTTTAGGTTAAGGATAAAACAAAACAAAACAAAACAAAACCCCCCACAACTCACTAAGGAGCCTCCAACGACTTCATCAGACCCACCAGTCCCCTTAAACTCCAGACTCCCTACTTCTCTCTCTTTAGTCCTTCAAGTCTCCGCCCAGATACCACTTCCCTCTGTGACACCAGGACTAGACCAGAGGTCCCTGTGGGATTGCGTCAGCTCCGCAAGCCAGTCCGTCCAGCACTCACTGCAATGGCGAATATCCACTTGTCTGTCCGTCTCCCGGGACTGTTTAGGCCCCAAGAGCGCAGGACTCAGGATCCGTTTTTGCTCACAAGTGTAACCCGGGGATGGCACAGTGAGGCCACCGAGCCTGGCTGCTCGAAGTGAACTCGGGGTCGGGGTGGGAGGCCCGAGGGCTTGGCCACCCGCGCCGCGCCCGCATCCCCAGGGGCGCCGGGGGACGGCCGGACCCGCCTCCTCCTCCTGTGCCCGCCCCTCCTCCTCCTCCTCCTCCTCCTCCTCCTCCTCCTCCTCCTCCTCCTCCTCCTCCTTCTTCCTCAGCCCGCGCTCGACCCGACTCCCCACGGCCGGGTTTCCTGTCTAAGATGGCGTCCCCCGTGGCTGTGCAGGCCGGGAAACTTCTGCGAGACCTGGCGCTCCGGCCAGTGTTCCTGGCGCCCAGGTCCCAGGTGAGCGCGGCCGGGTGGCAGGAGCCGCGGGAGTGGCGCTGGCGGCGGCGCCAGCCTGCCGGGCTTTCCTCGCTGTCGTGCTCCTCCTGTTCCCTCCCGGTCCCCGCGCGGCTCCTCGGGCGCCCCTCTTTTGGAGGCGACGCGCGCTGCTGCGCGCGGGGCGCCAGAGGGACCCTCCGCACCCCCTGCTCGGGAGTGGGGCCAGGGGCTTAGTGTGGACGGCAGACCGGGGTGTCCCAGAATATGAACGACCCAACTCGCAGGAGACGCTACTGTCGGTCCCCACAGCTCCCGGTGAAGGCGCCTGGCACTGCACCAGGCGCTGGGTGCAAGTTTAGGAAAAGTTTCTCGAACCAGGCTTTGGAGTCCTGAGATCTTAGTGTCTGTTCTGCTAGTTCGGTGTTTGAAAGGACTCTAACCCTGAACACAGTTTTAGGCCACGTGATAAACATGCCTAGAAACCCATTACAGATCTGCTAGTGTTAGCAACTCATCTCCCCAAGTGAACTTTCAGCACGCTGCCTGCATTTGCAGACTTCAGAATTGCCTGAGTTGATGAAATGGGCAAGGAGAGAAAGGGGAAACGCTCTTCCCGGCTCCTTTCAATGAAAAAGCAAGAGCGGTCCCATCACTAACACACATCAGATCATTGACCCTACCCTTGTTCCCCTTGTTTATGGAGGGTAAAATCCAAAGAAGGCCAGGGGACACTGAATAAGCTACTCGAACTTGGCTTCCAGTCGATTTTTACCTTCTTTAGACGGCCAGCTTCACAGTAGTCAGAAGACCTTTGAGGAAATTTTGGTGTGTAACTCTTGGAGAAATCACTCACCCACTGGACTTCTTAGTCTCCGTAGACAATCTCTCTCCTTTTTTAAAGAAAGGACCGTCTGGAGCTCAGCTACAGCAGACCTGTGGCCTTCCTTATTTGCCCATTTTTAATTGATGAGAGGCAAATTATCTCTCATGAAATTTTAACAACATATGCATATACAGTTTTTTGGAAAATTAAAAAAATAGCTCCTAATGATTTTTTTGGTTACTCTAAGCTTTGGTTAATTTATAACATCTGTGAGGGCCTCCTCCCTTTCATTTCCTGACTTCCCATTTCTTTGTTAATGTAAATTTAAAAGGTGCTAATACTTACTACTATAATATTCTTAATAGGCGCTTGAAAACATGGTAAGGTAGCAAAAGGAAGAGTGGTTTTGTCTAATTAAAAATCACTAATAACTATTTTAATAGAGTAAAGCGAATACCTCCAGGTGATCAAGTTGTATTCATTATTTAAGTGTTATAAAAAACAAGAACTAGAGTGCTATGAATGTAGGCTTGAATTGATGAGAAACATGGGGCCCAGGGCAGTGAAAATTCAAGGAAGGAGAATAATAAAAATTGTATGGAGAAACTTAAAATGCAGAATGTTTAGCTGAAGTGTGTTAAGCCTTCTTGCTTAACCAAGAAATGGGAGCAAAGTCTGGTTGGGGATGGATACCCTTGGTTTGGCAAGAAGATTGGGTAAAATGGTCTGTTACCTCACTAAATCCAAATACTGTGATTTATATACTTGTGGATGATTGTTATCCTGTGAAAACAAGGCTTAAAAGAGAATAGTTTTTGGTTTTTTTTAAAGATGGGAATCATACACTATGTCCAAGAACTGGAAATGGACATTAGCAAGCATCTAGCCCACCAGCTTATTTCACAAGTAGATAAATTGAGACCTAAATAAGATAAATGACTTATTCAAGGCTCCAGTGACAGTTTGTGGCAGAGCAGATTCCAGTGTAAAAGTTTACCTTTTAAGTTTCCATTACACCAAACGGTTGCCTGGTGAGTGTAGGTTTCCTCATGAAAATACATTATGTTGCCGGAGCCCAGCAGGTCGAGGCTGGCCACTACACTCCAATCTCCAATCTGGGTGACAGAGTGAGACTCCAACTCAAAAAAAAAAAAAAAAAGAAAATGCATTATGTCGACATGTAGATTAATCTGTATACCAGTAGTAACTATGTAACATCCAAGTTATTAACATTACTGATGCATTTTCATGTTTTACTTGATGACATTTTTAGAATTGGCAATACAAATGGTGAGTATTGCTTATGACTTGTAAGAAACTCTATTTTCAAATGTTTTGGGTGCTTTTAGTGTCTCTTCCATGTAAGTCTCTTATTATGCCTACCTAGCTCTTTGCTCATGGCAGAAATCACAATTAAGCATGGCCTACTTCTCCCTCCAAACTTAAGAATCCTTACCAAGTGTCTCAGAACTCTGCTGTTACTCTTGGCCCAGACCTACTTTAATACTTGGCCTTGTGAAAAACTGTCGGGTATACAGAAATAAAAGACCCAGTTTCTGCTTTGAGAAATAACATTGACTGGTCTCTCAAAGATACCTATAGAATGATACTTCATCTGCCCCTTCCCTGTGGTTTAATTTAACATTTGTCATATATTTCTGATGCGTAATGTCACTGAAAGTTTTTTTTTAATATATATATTACTTCTGTTCTTGGCTTCACTATTTTGACTTTTGATTGATGTTGTATCCTTTAAGGGTCCGCTTTAGCCATTTCTTATTTTTACATATATATATATTTTTATTCAGCCCATACTATCTGGCAGGACTGTTCCAGGCTCTGGAATTTTGGGGTGGTGAACAAGTCCTTGGCCATGTGATACTGTATTTTAATGGGGGGTATGGAAGCTGAGACTGTACACATATAACTGACAATGAAGATGATTTCAGTCAGTGACAAATGCTATGAAGAAAATCAAACAGGGCCCTGGGTAAAGAATGAATAGCTTAGCAGGATAGAGACTCAATGATCAGAGGAGACCTATGTGGCACAGTGTTGTTTTCTTTTAATTGAAATATAATGCATGTACTGGAAAAATGTATAATTATAAATGAACAGCTTGATGAATTTCCATAAACAACAGATGCACTCAGGTCACAGATGTAGATTAAGAAACGAATCATTTAGTAGCAACCTGGAGACCCCTTAGTGCTCTTTCCTATCACTACCTCTACTCCACAAAGGGTAACTGGTCCCCAGGACTTATAATACCATACACTGGTTTTATTCCTTTTTGTACTTTATGTAAATGGAATCATGCAGTATGCATATACATACTCAACATTACTGAACATTATGTTTATGTGATCCTGGAGGTGCTTTTTGACATTTGAGTTGAGACCCAAGTGATGGAACGTCACCAGCCAGGTGAGACTTGGAAAGGGTATATTAAGCAGACTAGATGGCAAGTACAAAGGCCCTGAGGTGGGAATGAGCTGGACATGTCTAGATAATTAAAGAGGGGGAAAATGGTAGTAGACAAGGTCTGAGAGATAGACAGGGGCCAAAGGAGTTTTTAAGGGCTCAGAATAATTAAGTTACTTGCCCAAAATTATACAGCTAGTAAGAAACAGCTGGGTCTAAATCCCAGGCCTGGCTGCTGAAGTCCAGAGATTTAATTACTGTACTGTATATACTCCCTATTAAAAATCTAGGCTAGGCTGGCTTTGAAACTTTTGGGGGAATGGTGTTCAATAAACTCAGGACTTCAGTAAAGGTCTAACCATTTTTAGAAGTTTTTCCAAAGACCCAAATTCTGGCAGACAGGGGCCATGTTGCTGTGTCCAAATAGTCAGCCAGGTGAACAGGGTGCTATGATGCTTGGCGGTGTAATACAGCTTCAAGGCACAGCTGTGGTGGGCACAGACATGCACATGCTGTCAGTAAAGTCTTAGGGGAAGTCTTAGCCAAGGGCACTGTATTTGAAATGGTTATTAGTAAATCTGAGCACAGTAATGTTGCCTGTTAGGCCATTTCCCCTCTCCTATGGCTGGGTGAAGTTCATGGAGCTGCTTTGTCGTAACAGCAGCACTGCCTTTTAGGCCCCCAAATTTAGAATCAACGTTGTGTGGTTTTCTATGAAGCCCAGAGGTTCTGTCTAGGAACTTAGTGAGGAATGTACTTGTGTATTGTCAAAGAAGCTGCTTAAACCCGTGCCCCTGCTGCTGTGGTCTTCAAAATGAATGGCTCCAGCTTAATTTTCTGCTGTTTCTGGAAAGTGGGAGGAGAAAGATGAATGCATGGCTTTTAGAAGTGAAGGACTAAAGGTTATGTGCAAGTTCTTATCAGCTAAATGAGGCAGTGGCCGCTGTGTTGGAAGTTGTGACTTACCTACATCGGCCTTCTTGCTGAGAAGAATAAATATCTGATGACTTTTTTCTTTAAAAAAATGAAGCACAGCTGCAATTTCTGCTGTTAGAAAAGGGAATCCATCTCCAATAATTTAGATGCTAAACCATTGACCTTCTGTGTAGGGAAGACCTTTAAGTGATAACTTGTCCCAAATTGATTTTGTTTACTGTAAATGAAGTGTTTCTTTTATGGGTGAGTGATTGAGTGCACAGACCCACAGTAGTGAGAACTCTCATGCCCTTGTACCCTGGCCTAGTTCTGCAGGTGCAGAGCCCAGAAAGCCACTGAAATATGGCATAGTTGGGGAAGAAAAAGAAATTGCATAAATAACTTTGGATCATTTGTCCTTCAACTCTTTTAACTACTCAATCTTAAGTTGTCACTTAATGCCTTGCTTTCTTTTACTTGGTGGGAAAGTTTTGCTTGAAGAGCTTGAGAGATTTGTGCATGTTTGAACAAATGATCAAACCAATATACTAATGAAATTAGAAATTAATACTGGTAGTTCATCTGGGAAAGAAGGTAGGGGTGGTGGAGAAGTCGTTCCGGGTGAATGGACTGCATGTGGAAACTGAGGCGAGAGACCAGAGGGAAGTCAGTCATGAGCAGTTTAGTACAGAGAAGGGAGAGGCAGTGGATAGCAGAAATTGAGGGATGATGGCACTCTTTTAGGCAGGCAAGGAAGGATGAATGGGGCTGCAGAAGGCCAGGTACGTTTCAGGGAATAATAGAACTCCATACCTGAAAATCAAGCAAATATTGTTTATTTAGCAAATATTTTTTGAGTGCTTACTATATGCCCAATGCTGTTTTCCAAAGGCAGAGAACATACAGGGCCAGTGCTTAAGAGAATGAATGTTGGATAGATAGATGCACTTAATAAATATGGCTGAGTGAACGCAGACACAGAGAAGATACACAGTTTCTACCCTCAAACTCACAGTCTAGTGGCAAAATTCATGTGTAACCCAGTAGTTTACACTACATCACAGTGGGTACTGTGGTTGGGCTGAGTTCTTTTTTTTAATTTAATTTTTTATTTTAAAGATGTGGGGTACAATTCAGGGTTATGTTAACAAATGTTCATTATGCAGGTACCCTTGTTGATGAGGTGTGCCCACCCGCCCAGCAGTTTCCCACTACTGCCAACCCTCCCCACCTCCCCCCTGGCAGTTTCCCACTACTGCCAGTCCCATACTCCCTGCCCGCCCCCCAGCAGTTTCCTGCTAATGCTAATCCCTTTCTTATAGTATTATGATAATTGTTCAAGTATGAACATATGGTGCTCTGTTCTTTGTTTCTGTGATAGATCACTGAGTATGATAGACTCTAAATCCATCCAAGTTGCTGTGAAGTCCATAATTTTGTCCTTCTTTGTGGCTTCATAATATTCCATTGTGTATATGTACCACATTTTTTTAATCCAGTTCTCTTTCAATGGGCAGCATGGTTGGTTCCATGCTTTTGCTATTGTGAATAGTGCTGCAATAAACATGCATGTGCATGATTTGAGTTCCTTCGAGTATATTCCCAGTAGGGGGATTTCTGGGTCATATGGAAGGTCAATTCTAGTTCTTTTAGAAATCTGGACTGATTTCTTTCTTCTAAGACACCGTGCTTGTTCCTATGTTTACCACTTGCTGGTCCCTGTGTCTGAAACACTATTTCCTCTGGTCTCTGCCTGATCTCTCCCTTCATTCAGCTTTTTTTGCTTTTTTTTTTGAGTCAGAGTCTTACTTTGTTGCCCCAGCTGGAGTGCAGTGGCACGCTCACTGCCACCACAGCCTAGACCTCCTGGGCTCAGGTGATTCTTCTGCCTCAGCCTTCCAAGTAGCGGAACTGCAGGCATGTGTCACCATGCCGGCTAATTTTTTCATTTATTGTAGAGATGAGGTCTCGCCAAGTCGCCCAGGCTGGTCTTGAACCCTTGGGCTCAGGCAGTCCTCTTGCCTCTGCCTCCCAAAGTGCTGGAATTACAGGCACCAGCCACCATGCCTGGCCATTCAGCTTTCTGATTCAGTGTTATTTCTTCAGTCACGCCTCTCCCTTATTATCTTGCCTGACTACATCCTCTCTAGGGATTTTTTTCTGCCCCTTATCACTTGAGGCTACCTGGTGTTGTTGATTTGTTTATTGGATGTCTTCCTCTATCTCCCACAAGTGTAAGAACGTATGCTTTACGGGGCAAAGATTTTTCTTACATACTGCTGTTTCTCCACCTGGCCTGACTAGGTATTCAATCAGCATTTGTGGTGTAAATGAATGAATGGGGGTGCATAGAGAAGGGAGAAGGAGGTAAGGAACAGAAAGAAGTTCAGGAGTCATGTGGACAATTTAGGCAAGCAAGGGAGGAAGGAAGGGGCTGTAGAAAGTTGTGAACAGGCTTTCATAATAATAAGACTGCTCATTGAGCATGTATGTGGCGACTGTGTGCAGTGATCTCTGCACATTCTTTCTTTAACCCTTACAACATTGCTGCAAGGGAAATTGCACTGTCTCCACGTTTCCTATAAGCAACCAGAGGCATAGAGAGGTTACTTGCTTAAAGTCACAGTGTTGGGTGTCACCTGCCTTGTGCTGATAAACCACTTATGCTGTTAAATCATTAAGCTATGCGGCTGAAGGATTCTATTTGCCTGAACCGTTCAGTTAAACTGATTGCTTACCTTTCCCCATCTCTTTGCCCTTGAGTGACGGTTGCCTTTGGTCCTTTGGACTTGTGCTGACATGGGTGTTCTAGTCAACTCTGCACATTTGCCCTCTCTGGGCTCTAATCCCCCTCCCTGTTTCTCTGGTTTCAGGGTCTGGAAAACAGAGTAGTAGGGGAGCTAAGGACATGAGCTCTGGGTTCAAATTCAACTGAATTCAAATTCTGGATGCCCCACATTCTTGCTTTGCAACCTGGAGCAAGTTGTTAAACCTGACTGAACCTCAATGTGGTGTTCTTTGAAAAGGGGCTAGTTCTCACAGATGGTTACAAAGATTAAATAAGTTGATATGTCAGGCATTTAGCATTATGACTGGATGGTGACCTCATGATGATTAGTTCCCTTACACTTTTTTTTCCCTCTTTTAGGCTTTATTGAGCTAGAATAATTTTCCGTTCCTGAATCCAATGAGCATTTATCATGTGCTGCCATTTCAGGGTTAGTCCCTGGCTTGATGATTTCATGTTTTATTTCACTTCATCTTTACAATAGATATGTGAGACAGGAGTGATTATTCCCAGCTTCCTTCTGGGGAACTTGAGGCTCAGAGAGGTGATGACCTGCTTCCTGGGCTCTGGTTATCTTCAGGATCCCACAGATAGGATGAAGGTCTGGTGAGACCCGTGGTGGCAGTGGGGAGGTCACATGGGGAGCTCAATTGCACCATCCTGGTTGCTCATTCCAGAAGTGTTTGCATATCTCAGAGTTGACTTAGTAGCAGTGGCTTATGGACCTCGTATGCATCAAAGATTTGAGGAGAGGGACCACCTGAAGAATAGTTTGTAGCTGTAACATGTACCAAAGGCCAACTGGGACATGTCCTTCACTGTCTGCCTAGCACAAAGCATTACTCTCGGGATTTCAGGAATGCTGGAGATATTGTGAAATTTCATTTCCTTTGCAGAATGGACTTTGGGGGATGGTATTGGTGGATGGAATTTCCTGGTATTCTGGGTTCAGATTTTGATCAGTGTGTTGAGTATGGTCAGCTTTCACCCTTTCTAGAAATGATTCCAAAACATATCACCAAGGCATGAGCCGTGAAAACATAGATTTCTAACATTTACCTCTAAAATTTATTTTAAAATGAGAGGAATTTGGTGGACTATATGAATTAATATCAGAGACATGGCAAAGCACAAGGAATAGGTCTGTGTAGAGTTTGGGTCCTGTGGGTGGGAATAGGGGGATCTGGCATTATTTTTTCTACCTCTGTCCATTTCTCCCTGCACATGCTCCATTTCTGTTTCTAAACTTAGTCCCAGGGTTATAACTTGAGGGCACTGAGGAAGTTCAAGAAGGCTGCCTAGTGGTGTTTGAGGTGACAGATAAGGGGGAGACATCAGCAGGGGCAACATTTTGCTGATTCCAGTAATCCTAGCAATGGAGTTCAGCTTGTTCTTGAGGGCAATGGGGAGTCATTGAAGGGTTTTAGATAGTGAAATGGCCAGGGTAGTTTTATGCTTCCAAGTACTCTTTCTGGATGTAATGTGGAGAGGGTTGAAAAAAATGCAAGAATGGAAATAATCTGGGAGATTTTTGCACTTATCCAGTGCTGTGATTCATTATGCCAGGATAATAGGCATACACCAGGACTGGAGTCAGACAGCTTGGGTTTAAATCTTGTCTTCAGCACTCTGTAGCATTGTGATCTTATAGTAATTACTCACAAATTTCGTTATAAGATGCATTTGTTTTTCTTTTTTGTATTTCAACATCTCAGAGCTGAGTATGTTTTTACATTCATGTCATAGATTGATTGGTAGGTTAGGTTGGTTTCCCCTTCTCTTCTAGTACATAAAATGCATGAAATGGGAGAAGATAAGGGCTTAGAGCAAAAATTAAGGTGACCACATACTTCATTGTCCAAATTAGGACACTTTTGAGAGTAAATGTGAATATTGTAAGTAATTACACCGAGATATCAGATAGAAACCAGGACTATCCCTGGAAAACCAGTTGTTTTTTTTTGGAGTTGGAGTCTCACTCTGTCGCCCAGACTGGAGTGCAGTGACCGCTCCCCACCGCAGCCTCGACCTGCTGGGCTCCGGCAATCCTTCCGCCTCAGTCTTCCAAGTAGCTGGAATTACAGGCGCGTGCTACCACGCCCGGCTAATTTTTTTGATTTATTGTAGCGATGAGGTCTCAAACCCGTGGGCTCAGGCAATCCACTCACCTCAGCTTCCCAAGGCACAGGATTACAGGCTGAGCCACTGAGCCTGGCTGAAAACCAGTTGTACAGTTACGCCGACTAAAATGGACTGACTCTTGGCAGGGGAGATAGAAGAGAAAGATTGACATTGTTAAAGAAATAGTGTGGGCAGTTCCCATGATTTCCTGCTGGCTTCCCGTTGCTGACCTCTCCTATCCTCTGCTATATAGCAAAGCAGTGATAAAAGACAGTTTACTGTCGCTGAGCAGAAAGGGTGTGAGGAGCTACTCTAGTTATCAAATATCCCTGCTTATCTTTGCTTGTGGAACCACGTACTCTGTCCCTATACCCAGATGTTCTCTGGATGTGTTGTTAGAGCCTCAGAAAAGAACAGCTCTATAAAAGAAGCAGAAAGACCCATTTATATGCCAGGCTTATAAAGCACAGCAAAGAGGTTTCCCCTGAGTTCTAGGCTCTGTTGGAATGAGGCAGTCTGGTTTAATTATTTCCTTCTCTGCTCTCAGTCTTGTGTGGAGGATGCAGTGGCTTACTAAGGCTTCATTGGTTGAAAGAAAGAGACCTGCTTGGACTTATCTCAAGGGAATGAAAAAGGGCTTGTGGAAAGGGAAATGTTCTAAAACCCAAAACCAGTCTTCCTGGGTATTGGCTTCTCTGTGCCTTTTTAGTTTTTTTCTGTGAATTGGTCATTTACTTCTGGTAACATCTCATTTTAACTTCTACTTGCATGTAACTTTGGCTCTCTGTTCCCATACCCACTTGAGCTCCTTGTCCCCAACACATCATTCAACTTCTGTTATCTCCCAGAGCTGTTTAGTTTTCCTAACAAGAGAAGCTTACTGGTATAGCTCATCCGTTTGCACTCAGTGTTGGGTCACTGACTGACCAAAAGATTGACTGGTTTACCTGTGGCTGAGATGAGGAGAGGAGCAGCACCTCCCATCCCTTCCTCACAGAGTCACAGGGCTCATTTAGAGCATCATTTCATTTTTTGTTCTTCACAAACTACTGCCAATCGACCCATCTTCTTTTCTTCATGTTTACATGTTCATGGCTGCTTTGTTTTCTTCCCACTTTCTCAAATTTCTGAAGATTCTCTTACTATTCATTTTTTCTGGTCTGAGCTGAACTAAATCACCATGTATTTCAAGGTGATGGCGGTGTGCCTTGTTTTAGATGTGTCATCTTATTCTAGTAAAAATAATTCTGAAGAGAGGATTATTAAGTGGGAAAATGAGGTATCATGGGAATACAACTCATCCATCAAAGTAGTCAAGCGAGTGTTTCTAAGACAAGTTTAGACAACAGCCTTCATCTAGGCCTGGAATACGCCCTCAACTTTGCTTGAAACAACAGTCTAAGTTGAAATAACCCAGTGTCTCTTGATTCTCCTATACTTCATGCTTTCCAAGAAGGAGGATTTGTTGGGTGAGATTTGCCCCTATTCGGTAAGGAGCTTCCCTGTTGTGTAGGGCTTCCTTGAAGTCACCTTGCAGAGGCTGCTGGCCCCTTCCTGTTGCCTTGGCTTATGCACCAGTCCCTGTTACAGTCAGCTGGGACTAAGGTGGCAGGGTTAATTCTACCCAAGCCATTAGTAAGCAGATCTTATATGTTATTCTTAAAACAGAGCTATGTTTGAGAGCAAAAGCAAGCACCATGAATACTTCTGCCAGGACAATAGGCATAAACCAGGACTGGAATCAGATCACTTGGATTCAAGTCTTGATTTCATCACTTAGTAGATTTGTGATTTTGTGAAAATTACTGACATATTTTTACATTGTAACATCGCTGAAATGAAGATGTCTTTTCACTTGCATCATAGATTGATTGGCAGGTTTTTCCCCCCACTGATACATAAAAATGATGTGTCTCACAATTGTTGGTGATTTAAACTTGATAAAACTTGGTAATTTCTCTCTGCCTCAGCTTCCTTATCTGCAAAATGGGAAGTATTATATTATTATGCAACTTCGGGCCCAGAGTTGTACTGAGGATTAAATGAGCTCATGAATGTAGTCTTAGCACTGTGCCCCAAATGGTCAGTAAAAGTCATTGGCTTTGATATTATTATCACCAAATTAGGTATAGGGAGGCTTTATTGTCATAAAAGCCCTCCTTTGCTGTTTTCCCTGCCTTCCTCCTAAATTCCCTGATCCCTATGACTTGCAAGAGAGATGAAGAGCAAAGTAAGTCCAGAATAGGGAATTAGAAATAGTGGTGAGAAAATGACTTGGAGGAAGAGTGAGAGGCTCTCTGTCATGCCTTGTGTATGCTCAGAAGTGGAAGACTCAAATAACCTTCTGGAAAAAAGACTTTCTTGCACCCTTAGCATTGATTGGAAGTAGAGGTCAGCATTTTAGCTTTACCACAAAGTGTTAAGATTTTCTCTTTATCAATGGAGATCTGTTCATATTTTTGTAAGGAACTATCTTGATCCTTTGCTTTTTGTCTTCAGCTTCTGCTTGTGCTCTCCTCCTACCTGGTGTTGAGATGCTCTGCTATACCACCTGGACCTGAAGAACTCGTTTGGGTTAACTTACCTTTGAAAGGAAGGGGGAACTGTGTTTAGTATGCATTCTCATTCCAGCCTGAGGGCTAATGTAGGCCTTTAATAAGTAATGTAAAGAAAGTGGAGAGTTATTAATTATTTTTGATTAAGTGAATAAACTATTAATGCTGAATGTTTCTTTGTTAAGACTCAGAACTCTTTTAAAGTGATATATCATTAAAGTAGAAAACCAACAATCCAGGGAAAAGAAAAATGAATTTCCCAGTTTTTAACTTTGTTATAATTAATATGAAAAAAATATATGTGCTGTTTGGCACATTAAAAAAAACTAGGTAAATTTTGAGATGGTGAATTTGTGAGCAGAATATCTTTACTAATTTTAAAATGATGTGGAAGGACTGAATGGCTGAGTGTCAAGTAGGACAGGAAGAAATGGAGGCAAAAGGTCTCAGGTGAGGCTGAGTGTGAGGATGCTTTAAGATTGGAGTCTCAGCTGGGCTCGGTGGCTCAGCCTGTAATCCCACGCCTTGGGAGGCTGAGGTGAGTGGATTGCCTGAGCCCGCGAGTTCGAGACCCGCCCGGGCCACTTGGTGAGACCTCATCTCTACAATAAATAAAAAAATTATCCGGGTGTGGTAGTGCGCGCCTGTAGTTCCAGCTACTTGGAAGGCTGAGGTGGAAGGATCGCAGGAGCCCAGCAGGTCGAGGCTGCGGTGGCCGGGAGCGGCCACTGCACTCCAGTCTGGGCAACAGAGTGAGACTCCGACTCAAAAAAAAAAAAAGATTGGAGTTTCAGATCTAAAACTCCCAGGAGATCATGCTTTGAATGTAATGGAATCCTTTCTTTTTTGTTTGATGTGAGTTTATGGTAAGGCTTTTATGAGCAGTGTAAACTAGATTTTATGACTATATTTTATATAAGATGTAATTTTAATATGGGGAAACTTGCTGAGTTAAACTTTATATGAAGACTAGAGAAAAATACTAAAATTTCTGTTCCCACTAAAAGGCCCCTAGTGAAAATATTTAGTGATGGTATTTCATTTTTCTTAAAATTGGCACTATATCAATGATGTTATGGTTACGGTAATACATAAGTCACAGTGTTTCTTTCTTGAAGCTGTTTTGTCCTGTCTATGCGATGAATCCATTTCCTCCTTCATACTTCAGAGTCTTTCTTTTTAGGTCAGTAGAATTCCTCCCCTGGAACTTTGTAGTTTCAAATAAACAACATTGCTATAATTTAAGTGAAATTAATTATTAATGTAGAGCTATGTTTTCTGTGGTAGACTTTTAGGGTGCTGAGGGAGGTGATAAAGGAACTGCTTTTTTGCTTCAGAATTTGGATCAGCAAATACCTTTTATGTCTCAGAAACCATGTTTTTGCTTTTCAGAGCTTCCACATATACTAAATTGTAATCAAATTTTGGAGTGTTGAACCTCAGCTATACTACTATATATATCTATATATCATACTATTTCTGTCCTTTTTATGACTGTCTTGTTTCATGTAGCGTAATATTGTCAAAATTCATCCATGATTAAAAAGTGAACAAAGGACATAAACAGACGCCTCTCAAAAGATGACATACAACTAGCCAATAGACACATGAAAAAATGCTCAGCCTCACTAATCATCGGAGAAATACAAATCAAAACTACAACGAGATACCACCTAACTCTGGTAAGGATGGCTGTCATTAATAAGTCAAAAAACAACAGATGCTGGCACAGGTACAGAGAAAAGGAAATGCTTCTACAAAATTTTCTTTCTTTTTTAAGGCTGAATAATATTCCATGTATGTGTATATGTATAACATTTTGTTTACCCACTTATTTGTTGGTGGACACTTGAATTGCTTCCACTTTTTAGCTTTTATGACTAATGCTGCTATGAATTGGGGTTACAATGAATATGTATTTTATGTTAATATTCACCTGAGTAGAAATGTCTAATGCATGGTTTGGGTAACATTTTCAGTTTCCTATGTCTAGGAGCAGTGGCTCAAACCTATGCTTAGCACTTTGGGAGGCCAAGGCGGGAAGATTGCTTGAACCCAGAAGTTCAAGACCAGACTAGGCAACATAGCCAGACCTCATCTCAAAAAAAAAAAAAAAAAAAATCAAAAAAATTAGCTGAGCATGGTGATGTGTACCTGTAGTCTAAGGTGGGAGGATCACCTGAGCCCAGAGGTCAAGGCTGTGGTGAGCCATGATTATACCACTGTACTCCAGCCTGGATGACAGAGTGAGACCCTGACTCACAAAAAGAAAAAAAAATGTGTATTAAGATATGTTTTTCCTGATAATATTCTGTTAAGTATAAATATTCATATATTTAGTTATTCTTCCAGAGAGTTTTTTATTTTTTTATTTTTATTTTTTTTTTGAGTCAAGGCCTCACTCACAGCCCGGGCTGGAATGCAGTGGCATGATAACAGTTCACCACAGTCTTGACCTCCTGGTGATTCTTCCACCTCAGACTCCTGAATAGCTGGGAATATAGGTGTGTGCCACCATGCATGCATGCCCAGCTTATTTTATTTTATAGAGACAAGGTCTTGCTACATTGCCTAGGCTGACAGTGGGTATTTCTTAAATACAGCATAGGCATACTATGGCCCAATAGGTTGTGGGTTATTTGGGGGATGTGAGACAGTTGCAGTCTTTAAGGAACTTATAGTCTAGTTTGTTAGAGACTAATGAGAGATTGGCAATTACAGCAAATTGTATTTGGTGTTCTGAGAGCAGCCCAGCTCTCTGGGATACAAGTCCTCACTTAACATTGTCCATAGGTTCTTGTAAACAGCGACTTTAATCAAAACAGCAAATAAAGAAGCCAATTTCACCATAGGCTGATTGATTTAAACAAGAGTTAAGATCCTTTGGGACCAGGCACAGTGGCTCAGCCTGTAATTCCAGTACTTTGGGAGGCCTAGGCGAGAGGATTGCCTGAGCCCAGGGGTTCGAGACCAGTCTGGGCAACTTGCTGAGACCTTGTCTCTACAATAAATCACAAAAACTAGCTGGGTGTGGTGACATGCGTCTGTAGTTCCAGTTACTTGGAAGGCTGAGGCGGAAGGATAGCTTGAGCCCAGCAGGTTGAGGCTGCGGTGGCCGTGAGCATGCCACTGCACTCCAGCCTGGGCAACAGAGTGAGACTCCAACTCAAAAAAAAAGATCTTTAGGTGTCTTTCTGGTCACAAAAATATCACCCAACTTCTAAAGACCAACACA
>CAUYQG010140410.1:0-37339 GCA_963574415.1 Tarsius wallacei
AGTGGCCAAAGGTAGGGAAAAGAAAATCTCCTCATTGATGCTAGGTTAAAAAGGCCACAGTTTTCAACATGAGAGAGATTGGGGTTTACGTGCTTGCCTTTTCTTTTTACCAAGATTTCCCAAAATACGGCCACCACTACACCGTCATATGCACATCCTGCCTGCATTTGATATACAGTTTGTTAATTAAAATGTGTACGTGTTCGGGGGTCCCTTTAAGAGCCTGGTGTTATCAAGATGATCAGTCAAGCCCATTCCTGTCATCCCTACCCTCAGTGTCATCATACCAAGCGCTCCTGTTGTGTGGAGCTCACACCTTGTTAGTTGGGTTACGAGGTATTTCCTGGCCAGCAGTTGATTTGGTTTGGCAGGCACCAGATGTGCGGGTTTCAGGTGGGGTATGTCCCAGGGAATTGTCTTGGGGGTGAGCACATGGAGCCCACCTTGGCCAAGTCACCACCCGTCGAGGTCAGATATGGCAAAGCCTACCAGGCTGTAGTGCCAGAGCGTCTGTCTCTGAGCCTAGCAGACCCCACAAAATGCCAAAGGGCTCATGGCTCCTGCCACCTGAACCCCACCTGCCCTCCGATTCCAAGTCCTTGCCTATCACTTGACTGGCCTTGTGGGCAGTTTCCTGCCATAACCCAGAGGGAGATAGAAGGCCACCTCCAAGAGAGGTTTATTTGAGACAGGAACAGAAGACAATATTTACTATGGTGCCTTCGAACATATCTTTTTATTTTGGGGGATTGGGTCAGTGTCTTTCTTCTGATGAGTCGCCCGTTCCCTCATCTTCCCTCACTCCCATGCAGTTGATTTATTTAAAGGTGTGTCAGCACCAGATCAAATGAGGAACCAGGCCCCCTCCTTCCGGCTGACGGCCGTCCGTGCCAATAATTCATTTTTTAGCTCATTAGCTAACAGAGGCTGTGAGCAGTGGTCCTCCGGGGGATTGGAATGAGGTGAAGTGATCTACTGCCGGCTGCCTGCTCTTGAACTGGCCTTCCTTGGGGGAAATAAGGGGCTGGGCCAACACAAGCTGGGATCCAGAAGCAGAATTGGGACATCAGAGGAACAATTCCAGTATCTGTGCTTTGGCATCATGGCTTCTTAGGACAAATGACTTTAGACAGAATGTTCTCTAAAAAAGGAACCATTGTCAGAGCGTCCATCTTTCACGTGTTACCTGTGTGCGCAGAAGCCAAATACGAGCAATGAAGGACACCGTCCAGTGTATTAGCCAGGTCGGGCTGCCAGAACAAAACACTGCACACAGGTAGCTTCAGTAAAGGAGATTTACTTCTCACAGGTCTGGAGGCTGGAAGTCCAAGATCAAAGTGCCAGCAGGGTTGGTTTCTAGTAAGGTCTCTCTTCCTGATCTGTAGATGACTGCCTTCTCCTTGTGTCCTCACATGGCCTTTCTTCTGCACATACAGAGACAGAGAGAGATCTGTGGTGCCTCTTATATGGACATCTGTCCTATTGAATTAGGGCCCCACTTGAATGGCCTCATTTAGATTATCTCCCTAAAGACCTCATTTCCACATACAGCCACACTGGGGATTAGGGTGTCAACATGTGAATTGGTGGGACATGCTTCAGCTCAGGACATCCAAGACGCCTTTTAACATCTCAAAGCTGTGGGCAGGGGCCGAGCAGACTTTGCCCTAGCAACTCTGACAGCCCATGGGGTCATTTAAACCAGCCAAGTACCTCCTTAGTCTCAAGGCCCTCTGCATCCGCAGGGGGCTCACAAGACACCCATGAGCTTATCGACACCCTTGGGCAAGAGCGGCCCACCTCACCATGTGGAGCACATGGAGTTGTATGAAGTTCATTTCTATAGACAGCCATGATTTAGAAACCTCCAGCACCCAGCAGACATTTCCACATCCTCAACCCCCAGCCACCAGTATGGTGCCTTCAAACATATCCTTGATCTCTTTCGTGCTTGACCATAATGTTGAGTTATTAGAGGTGTTATTCTCTTCAGTCATAGCACCAACAGCTGTTATTTGCAGAGGAATAGCTGTGGCCAGGGCATCATCCAAATGTGCAATCTCAAATCCCAAAACAGCTCTGCCTGGTGTGGATATCACTGTGCCCATTTTACAGATGAGGAAAGGCGAATCCAAGAAGTTATTAGAAAGACAAAAGTCTACGTTACTCAGTAGGAAAAGGCAAGCACGTAAACCCCAATCTCTCTCATGTTGAAAACTGTGGCCTTTTTAACCTAGCATCAATGAGGAGATTTTCTTTTCCCTACCTTTGGCCACTATCTTAAGTGCATAGGATGGGCGTCAGCCACAAGAGATAGGCTAAATCATAGATATGTCATAGACGTACATATGTCTAAATCACAGACATGCACAGGGTTGGTGAATTAGCAACCTGCCGACCCCCCCAAGCCCCAGTGCCCTTGTCTGAATCTAGTGTTGAACTTAAGCTGCTAAAAGACTCACACCTGATGCAGACACGGAGCCCAGTGGCCATCCTTAGCTTTCTGACCACCCTCTAGAGTCTGAAAAAGCACAGAAGTATCACATTCCCCAAAGGCCTAGAAGTTGCCATTGAAAGCTTCCGTTTTTAAATAGCACAAGAAGTTTGGGTGAAGAGCCATGGATCTACCAGATAATAAAAGCCCCAGGATCAGATCTGGGGCATCCTTGTTAGAGAATAAGGGGGGTCACGTGGAGGTGAGGTGAGGGAAGACACCCCGCCAAGAAGTCTGCTGAGGGACTCGGAGCTTGTTTCCTGTCCCTGCAGTATTCTGAGGTGACAATTACCAGTACCAAACCCGTTTTCTGTATTTGAGTTGTTAGAGATTTCCAGGCCCTTATAGATCAGCTGTTCTAGCTCTTGCAGCTGGTGATGAAGCTAAGGAAGCCTGAGTCTTGGGGCCCTTCTCTTGTAACCGCCTCTCCCAAACCCTCTTCCTGATGTCATGGATATAATGTGAGAATCTATCTCTTAAAGAAGGCTCAGCTGGGCCTGGTGGTGCACACCTATAATCCCAGCACTTTGGGAAGCTGAGGTGAAAGGGTTTCCTGAGCCCAAGGCCAGCCTGGGCAACTTGGCGAGACCTCATCTCTACAATAAATCAAAAAATTAGCTAGTCGTTGTGGCACGTGCTTGCAGTTCCAGCTACTTAGAAGGCTGAGGGAGAAGGATCACCTGAGCCCAGCAGGTTGAGGCTGTGGTAGCCATGAGCATGCCACTGCCCTCCAGCCTGGGCAACAGTGAGACTCCAACTCAAAAAAAAAGATATCTCCCAGAATGGTATATGTTTTCAGCCCCATAAAACCTAGAGTCCCTTTACTACAGTGTATAAATAATGTTGATTTTTTTTTTTTTTTTTTTTGAGTCAGGGTCTCACTCTGGTACCCAAGCTGGAATGCAGTGGCACCATCACGGCTCATTGAAGCCTCAACCTCCAGGGCTCAGGCGATCTTTCTGCCTTAGCCTATCCTGCCTCAGCCTCTTGAGTACTTTGGACTGCAGGCATGTATTACCACGCCCACCTAATTTTGTTTTATTTTTTGTTGAGACAAGGTCTTTCTATGTTGCTCAAGCTGGTCTTGAACTCCTGGGCTCAAGTGATCCTCCTGCCTCAGCCTCCCAAAGTGCTAGCATAGACATGAGCTACTGCACCCAGCCAAAAATACTGATTTTTAAAAGCAAAGAACAGCTCATGCAGATGTGTGTCAGTTTCAGTCCATTTAGACGGGGTTGCCTATGGGGTAGGAATCAGGACTGAGAGTCACCCAGCAGCCCCCTGGGAGAACATCCTGACAACAGACGGGGCTCAAAAGAAAATTGGATGATTGCAGTTAGGACTTTAGTTACTGTGTGAAGGTCTCTAGTTTATCCCTGGATGATTTGGCAATGACTATTAAAATCAATCGGAGCAGAATAATATAATATTTTAATGCCTACCAAAAAATGAGAGTTAGCAAATTGGAACTTGAAGATCTGGACGTTTCTTTCACCATTTCCCTTTTCATCTAATTCAGGTTTTTCTCTTTCTTTTTTGTGATTTATGATATGCATCAACAAACATTTAATACATTTTAAATAAGGTTTTAAAAATAACATAAAGGCTGCGTTTTGGGTTTTGTTGTTGTTGTTTTGCTCTTTCTCTTGAACCAATATTTCCCAGACACTTTGCTTGTGTTTTTGCACAAGTGGGGTGTAAGGGCTGCCTGTGCGCATTTGTGGGTGCTGGGTGTCAGTTCTCAGCTGTAGCCAAGTGTTTGTCCTGGAAATATCCGCATGAAAAGAGTTGGGGGTCACTCTGGGGTCACGCGCATGTACCAGGAAGTGAAGCAAAACTAATCCAGCTTTACCCCTGGAAGAATTTGTTTGCCTAAGTATTTAAAAACAGATTAGGGCTAACCCGACACTAGATCACTAGGAGCAAAGTAAACACGGGTAAAAGGTGTAAACAAGGCCTTTCCTCTGTACTTCGGAAGCAGAAATGTCATGGGTAATGAGTTTTCTTTCTAGACTTTCATGGAAGCCCTAAGTGATTTCTCCCCGTTGCTTGTAGCTATGTACCCTGATTACTCCCCTGGAGAAACTTCTGAATTTTAGGGGCAAGCGATTGTAACTCGGTGTATTATTGAAGTCTCT
This sequence comes from Tarsius wallacei, assembly GCA_963574415.1. Taxonomy (NCBI): domain Eukaryota; kingdom Metazoa; phylum Chordata; class Mammalia; order Primates; family Tarsiidae; genus Tarsius; species Tarsius wallacei. Next base: position 4,633 of record CAUYQG010140410.1, read on the forward strand.
GTGGGTAATTACAGTCCTTCTTACACATAGGGCTTTTCTTTCTTTTTTTTCAATCACCCTCATCAAAAAAGTCTCTGCCCAGGCCAAATGGAGCACACAGCCCTGGCCAGGCTCTGCTCCCTGGCTCCTTGTAAAATTTCAAGAGCTGCTTGTAAAACCTCACATTGTTCTTTTTACATGTCTTGCTCGCCCCCAACCCCTTGCTGCAGAATCTGGAGAATGATTGAGTGCTCAATATCTCTCACATTCTTTTTAGAGAAACCAAAACCAAAATCATCATTAGCAGCCTCAGAGTACAGGAGCAGCTTGCCCGGGGTCCTTCCTCTGGGTCAACATAAACACACCCTGCTGTCTGTGATTTCTTTCTTTCCCTCAGTCTTGAGCTTCTCGTCCCATCCTGTCCCCTCTTTCACCTCAGCCCTCCCCCTAGCCATCTAGGCAGATCCCTATCCTCTTTAGGTGGAAGGTTATCACACCCTAGCTCTGGGTGCCCCATCTCAGCCAGGCTGTGCTGGGCATGCGGGTACAGGGCCCCAGCTGGGCTGTCATAATCGTCCTTCCTCCACAGCTTCATAGCCTCCTCTGTCCCTGGGCTCAGCTTTGGCCTCCGGGGGGCCACCTGCTTTGTTTTCTAGGCCCTGGGACAATTTCCCTCAGGAACCCCAGCTGGTCATTGTCCTTTAAGGAATTCTTGACATTCTGCCACCTCCACTTAAGTATCCAAAGAAACTGTAAAAGTACACCCAGTAACTGAGCTTGGCTGTCTCTCTTTTCTAAACTCCCCATTGGAGGTTGAGCTCTTCTCTAGTTGGGTCTATAGTCATGTTTTCTTCAGCTGAAAGTGTTTGAAGACCCTAGAGACCACACATGCACTCCCAATCCTGGGCAGATGAGTTAAGTATTAAGAGCAAACACACAGTCACCCCAGGCGAAGCCTGTGGGCTGTCCTGCAGCCTGCATTCTAGCTGAGTGTTTTTGAATACTGACTTTCCATTTCACTTGCTTACAGTAAAACTGAGTTCTTGCCTGTGAGGCCATCCTTGCATCTGGGAGGCAATGGATGGTTCTTCCTATCAAGGTGTGAGATCCTCTGATCCAAGGCCATAGCCTTGGGCTCTCGCTCGCTTGCTTTCAGGGTCACAGCTTCTATACCAAAAGCAAAAGAAATTGAGAACTCCAAGGCCATGAGCCTTGGATCAGTGGTTCTCACTCTTGAGGGTACCAGAATCCCCTGCAGGGTTTATTAAAACAACTTTCAGGAGGAGTCTGGCATTGGGCCTGAGAACCTGCATTTCTAGTAAGCACCCAGTGGTGCTGATGCTACTGTTAAGGATACCACATTGTGAACATAATAAACCTTTTCCCCAGGGGGCCTTGTGCTGAAGAAAGACACTGGTCTCCTGTTATTTCGCTTTCCTCCCAATGCCTCCCGACCACACCACATGGGACAGGGGGCTGCAGCCTGAGTTCTTTTGCTTGCTTGTGACCACACCTGTCTGGTGGCTTTTGCAGGGAAGAGAAGGAGCGGTGGATCCGGGCTAAGTACGAGCAGAAGCTCTTTCTGGCCCCACTACCATGCACAGAACTGTCCCTGGGCCAGCACCTGCTGCGGGCCACCGCCGATGAGGACCTGCGGACAGTCATCCTGCTGCTGGCACACGGCTCCCGGGACGAGGTGAACGAGACCTGCGGGGAGGGAGACGGCCGCACGGCGCTGCACCTGGCCTGCCGCAAGGGGAACGTGGTCCTGGCGCAGCTTCTGATCTGGGTAGGTGCCCGCCACATGCTGTGCCTGACAGGGGACAGAGCCGCTATGGGCACTCTTCACTTTGTTCTGCTCCGTGGGCATCTTTCTGGCAGAAGGCTGTTGTTCCCCATCTGAAAGTGGGAACAGTTCCTCGTGGGGAATTCACACTGAAGTGTACAGGCCCTTATGCAGGGACAGTCGGCCCTCCTTGTACAGCATTTGCTAGAGTTTCTGAAAAATACGCCCTTTTGGCTACCCGTTCATGTCAAGTATGGGTGGTGGTGTCCCACTGTTTCATTTTCATCATCTTTTGGAGGTACAGGAGAACGTATAAACTGAATGGTTTGGAGGGTTTCCCCATGACCAAGTCTTTGGTATGTTTATTGACATAACACAAAAATACTGGACCCTCAACTTTGAGGTCTGATGGGGTAGAAGTTTGTTACAAGGCCTCTTTGGAACTATCCTGATTAATCTCTACTGTGGAAAAAAAAATTTAAATTCATATTGAAGCATTTGCCGTGAAGCTTGAGTGAGTAAAAGAAAAGGATAAAGAGATTGTGTGGAGAGGCCCTTTTTGGACTGAGTTTTAGAGACTCACACAGTCTGCCTGTGCACCTCTGGGGCTTCAGCTGAGGCCAGTCCTTAGGTGGCTCTTCTGTCCCCGCCCCCAAGGCAGGATGGGGTCTAGCACGGCACATTCTGCGTTGACACGTGTAGAATGATGCATGTGTCTACATGTTTTTAATCTGACTTTTTTTGATGGGTGCAATAAGATTAGATTGGATACACAGATACTTTATCAGAATCACCCATACTCAAGGCTCACTTCTGCTCACTAGTAATACATGTGACATAATGCACATTAAATAGCAATTGTGTTTAGTTTGCAAGGACCGCCACAAAATGCCACAGACTGGGTGGCTTAAATCAGAGACATTTATTTTGTCATGGTTTTGGAAGCTGGAAGTTCATAATCAAGGTGGTGTAGCAGGGTTGGTTTCTGATGAGACCCCTCTCCTTGGCTTGTAGATGGCCACCTTCTCCCTGTGTCCTCATGTGGCCTTCTCTCTGTGCCCACTCCTAGCGTCTTTCTCTTCTCATATGGACACTTGCCCTGTCAGATTAGGGACCCACCCTTATGACCTCATTTAACCTTATATAACACCTTAAAGGTCCTATCTCCAAATGTAGTCATATTCTAAGTACTGGGTATTAAGACTTTAAACATATGAACTTGGGGGGGAAACACAGTTCAACCCATAACAAATTGCAGGCCATCTTTCCTTCTGAAGTTGACCAAGGGTTTCTTTGGTGGCAATGCTCCGTGCTGTTGAGAGCATGCTAAAATTTCTAGACATTGCCAGTCAGCAGAATTGGAAGTGAATCCATCCCTCTTCATGAGCAAGAAACTTCAGAATGTTGTGTACTCTTACCTCCTGCCCCCACTTCCAGTCATCACTCGAATAATCAGAGATCCTGAGAAAGGTTCAGTGTGAAGATATCCATCGGAGCACTACTCCCAAGGGCAGTTTTTGAACAAAATGTGCAGCAGTTGAGGAAAGAGTAACTGAATTATATTCATACAGCATAATAGTATATATGGCTACTGTGTCTCCCGCATCTGAGTAGTCTTTAATGATGTAAGAAAATGCACAGTACAGTGATCAGTAAAAAGAAAAGAAAGCTGGCCAGGCGTGGTGACTCATGCCTATAATCCCAGTACTTTGGGAGGCCGGGGTGCCTGAGTCCACAGGTTCGAGACCAGCCTGGACAACTTAGCGAGACCTCATCTCTACAATAAATCAAAAAATAAGCTGGGCATAATGGCGCACGCCTGTAGTTCTAGCTACTTGGAAGGCTGAGGCAAAAAAAATCACCTGAGCCCAGCAAGTCAAGGCTGTGGTGGCCCTAAGCATGCCACTGCACCCCAGCCTGGGCAACAGAGTAAGACTGCAACTCAAAAAATAATAATAATCATAATAGATAAATAAATGGAAAGAAAGTTACAAATTACTCTTAGTTTTATCTCAATTGTGCACATATACATTTACAGTCAAAGAAAATCTATTAGAAGGAATTACACTAAAATATTAACAACGGTTATCTCCAATTAGCAAGATTATAGGGGATTTTTTTTCCTCTTGTGCTGTTATGTGTTATTTTATGTATTGTCTACAATGAAAGTGAATTTCCTCTAGGATTCAAAAAATTATTACTTTTTTTCCTTTTACAATTGGCAAGTCAAAACAGAAATAGCAGTGGGGGCCAAGCATGGTGGCTCGAGCCTGTAATCTCAGCACTTTGGGAGGCAGAGGCAAGAGGATTGCCTGAGATCAGGGGTTCAAAACAGCCTGGGCAACTTGGTGAGACCTCGTCTCTACAATAAATCAAAAATAAGCTGGGCATGGTAGCGTGCACCTGTAGTTCCAGCTACTTGGAAGGCTGAAGTGGAAGGATTGCCTGAGCCTAGCAGGCCGAGGCTACGGTGACCATGAGCATGCTACTGTACTCCAGCCTGGGCAATGGAGTAAGACTCCAACCCCTCCCCCACCAAAAAAAGAAAAAAGAAATAGCAGTGGGGCATGGTGGCTCACACCTATAATCTTAGCACTTTGGGAGACCGAGGTAAGAGAATTGCTTGAGGCCAGGAGTTCGAGACCAGCCTGGACAACATAGCAAGACCCTGTCTTTATAAAATGAAAAATAGAAATAGCAAAACGGAAGTTATCTTTGATTCACCATACTGCACATAGGAGAGGCTATTAGTTGAGAAAAGCACATTCTTTCCTTAAAGGAATATACTGGCTGCGGTGCCAGGCTCGGCTATGGCACTTAGCAGTTCCAGCTCTCACCTGATCCTGTAGCTGGTCTCTAGCTGGCCCATGTCTAAGCACAAGCCACATGCGGGGGTTGGGAGAAAGCTCTCCTGCCCTCTCCTCCCATCCAGTCCTCTGTGATGCTAACATGAGCTCTGTTGCCTCCATAGTACGGGGTGGACGTCATGGCCCGAGACGCACATGGGAACACGGCACTGGCCTACGCCCGGCAGGCCTCCAGCCAGGAGTGCATCGATGTCCTGCTGCAGTACGGCTGCCCTGACGAGCGCTTCGTGCTCATGGCCACCCCCAACCTGTCCAGGAAAAACAATAACCGGAACAACAGCAGTGGGAGGGTGCCCACCATCATCTGAGGAATGGCTGTGCACCTGTCTGCCACACCTGGGACGCCGGCAGCCTCACCGCGCACTCTCTTGGAAGTTGCAGCACGTGAGTCCCATCGTGTCCCCTCACTCCTCCTGGTGGTCACCTCCCACCCACCTACCCACTCTCACCCCCGATGAAATCACAAAACTGGACATCCTCAAGGAGCAAAGAGGAGGCCAGGAGGCTGAAGAATCGATTTCTTTTTATAAACTCCCCTAAACAACAAACAGGAGAGACCGGCAGGCCTTGGTTCTTTGATGATAGCACACGGCGCGGGACCCTTGTCCCGGCAGCACAGGGGAACAGGGACGCGAGGGGGAGGGGAGGCGAGGAACAAGGAGAAGGGGCAACTTTCTTTAACTGGCAGTTAAGCACATCAGTACATTTCACCTCTACCAAACGGAACACTTGGATTTCATCTCTTCTCCGAGGAGCTTGACGGCATAAATCAGAAGCAAGCACAGAGTTTGTCAGGTTTGAAGCCCCTATGATGGTATGTGTCAAATCAGTTGTAGCTAATCTGTCCAGGGAGAATACTGGCTTCATTACACTTGTATAGTTGAGTTCTTCCAGCATTACCGCTGTTTAATAGAACATGATTAGTCATCACCGAGAAGAAAGCATATTAGCCGAGGAGGTAGTTACGCGGCACGCTCCGGTGATTGCCACGATGTGATTGCAATACTCTTAGAAGCATCATATTATCCCAGACATGTTCTTTCAAGCCCTTGGAGCCCTCCTTTCTAAATTCACTGTCATAATTTAGTATCTGTTTAATTTTTCAGTCCAAAGAGAGGAAATCAGTTGCTGAGTATTATTTGACTGCAGTCTCCTTGGTGCAAAAACAAAATGGAAAAAATAAATAAGGATAACTCAGAAATTCAAAAGGAAATCACAAATTCAGCTAATAATATCATTTCAAGTACATTTCATAAACTAAGTAAATACACAAAAGGCTATTTTTTTCCGAACACGAGATATTTTCTGTCCTTTTGCCAAGGTGGACATGTTGGTCTCAGTCACTCCTGGGCCACATTGCCCAAGTCACACAGGCTTCTGTATTCCGTCTTTAGATAAGATATGTGAAAATCTATTTGAATAAAAGAAGTTCATAAATATGCATTGATTTTTGTACAGACAAATGGCACCTCTGTTAATTTATAAATTGAACTGGATGTGAACTAATAATGTGCAACTAGTTGAGATAAGAGGGTTACAGATCATTGTACATGGAAAATATTCCCAGCAGTAAACACTTCCATTAGTGTGATCTACAGCTTTTAAAAAGGAACATATCAGAGTAAGATGGTGGTACAATTTGCTTATTAAAATTGAGAAAAAAAGACACTGGAGCATATTAGAAAGGGGAGAAAGAGGCACGTGATTTCTCAGGATTGAAAACATGACTTAGAATCAGATACCACTTTTGCTAACCGAGACCAAGGGGCTCTGGCAAGATGGGGATTTTCTGAATGCTGGACCGAGGTGTTTTACAAAGGCAGCTGCCAGTAGTTCTGAGGCACAGACTGGCCCTGAGAACCCATACGACCTTGACACAGCAGCTGGGCCTTCTGTGCTAGTACCTCACTTGCCTTGCCGTCACCATGGCATGGTGGTCAAACATCGTAAACCAAGTCATGGCATCCCTTAAGCTAAAGAGAAAAGGGGGTGGCTTTGCCTAGAGCCTTCTGGCAGTATGATGGGGGGAGAAGGGGTTGTCACGATGCAAGACGAGGACACTGGCCTAATGTAGCACAGAAACACAAAGCCACGTTTGCTGGCAGCCTCCGGGATGTTCCTTGCTTTCGAATATTAAACCTTATATTTTGTAAGGGTTTTTCCTCTTTCACTTTTTAGAAAAAAAAATTAAAGGAGATGGGGAAAAAATAAAGCTTTACACAGAATTTATATGTAGGTAAATGTGTCATGGAAATGTCTAACCTTGATAAAGCTGAGTGGAGCTCACTGGTATCCAGAAGTATAACAGGTGCAGGAGCCATGAGTCTGAGAACTTTGACGCAGTCCCATAGTCCCTCCATCCGATTTTTAATTCCGCGCTTCATCACTGTGTCGTTATTTTAAATGTGAATAGAGAAGAAAAATGTCATTGCCTATTTTTGAGGAACACATTAGTGTTCTACTCTGCTATTATGCACATCCACCTCCACACAGCCTTTACCGTAGACTTCCTGTAGTGTACACAGATACAGAATACAAGAAATTCTTAAATTATTTCATTGTAGTGAATTCCCACTATAGGAATGCTTTATCATAGCGAAGCCTTCTTTTGAAAAGAAACAGAATTCCTTGTAAGGCTTCTCTTCGGGATGTATATGAGTGTGTACATATTATTCTATGTGTTTATAATATAATATTTTCCCAAATGACTTCTTTCACTTCGCCTTCCACAACCTGATATGCCAGATTGGTTTTCCCCTTCCCTGCCTCCAGCACAGGGATGTCAGCGACTCCTCCCTAGGAAACACAGGCCCCTCCCGGGCCATTCAGCCATGACCCAGCCCACACTCTTGAGGCCAAGTTTTGGCAGCAGAGGGAAAGACAGTAGTTGGGGTCTCAGGGGTCCTCATTTCAAATGAAGAAGACTGGCAGCTAATCTGTCCATATTTCAGTGTCAGACCAGAAGTCCTCTCTCTGCTGACGATGCTCTCATTCCCATTTTCAAGCTAATTAACACCAAGGCTGGTGGAAGCAAGGACCCAAGGGCAGCGTTAGAAAGAGCCAGTTTGAGAAGGGGGTCAAGTTTTCGCTGCTCATTTCCATGTCCGGTTCTGTGAAATGATGATGACATGAAATGTCACCACTTCAGAACCCACATAAGCATTTCTGTTCAGGATTAAAATTCTCCTTTGATGAGAAGCCACCAGCTGGGGAGGTACACGAGCCACTGCTTAACCGCGAAGGTCACCCAGCCATGTCCGCATCCCTGTGTTCAGCATCGTAGTGACTAAACGGGGATGTGTGTGACGCACACCTAGCTGGGGGTTCTTCGTGACCAAGAAAGCCCTGCAGGGACAGGAAGCTGTGATTCTGACCTCAGGTACTGGGGTGGGCAGATGGTTCATTGAGCCCAGCACCCCGGTCCTGCTCCCTGGTCCCTCTGTCTCTGTCATCCCAGGAAATGAGCAGCTTGAGGGTGAGCAAGTGACAACTTCATGAGTCAATGGTCTCGAAACCAGGTGCAGTGTCATGTCTCCCAGTAAGTGAGCACAATGTTTGTATCCCAGACTGGCAGGTGAAGCCGGTAGGATACTTGCTGATGCCTAGGTTACCGGACACAGACGAGAGCAGGCTCTTAGTGAATTACATTCTTTGCAGGACTAAGAAACAGTCCTTAGACTTTTATGCCCATCACTGCCATGGGGTGATCACTGGACCCCAGGATGCTGTGATGTCCATGATTAGAGAGAAATGGTTAGTGCCCCATGTCAGAATTCCTGGTCTGCAGGCCAGTTCTGGGCAGTGGCTTTCCAGAACCAGGGCCTTACTCAAACTCCCTCTTCTGAGATTTTGCCCAGCCTGATGAACTCTGTTTAGATCCATCCTCTGCCATCCAGTGTAGAGATCCATCTTCCCAGTTTTGTGACGCTTGCACACATTTGGGGTCATTGCCTATGACTGCATAGGAGCTGTGACTAACCTCGTTAGGGAGAAACATGGTCCCATGAGAAAAACAGCCCTGGGTTCGCCTGGCTCTGCCTTCCCACCAGAGGTTGCATGTGTAGCCTTGGCCGAGTAGACTCTTTTTCCTCATCTATGAAACCTGCAGGGTGCAGTGAGGTTTCAAACCAGTGGGATAAACACCAGCCTAAAGCCTAGCAAGGGGATGGATGCTCAGGAAACGGGACCATTTATTATGAACAGAAATGCTGGCCAGACATAACGACTCACCCCTGTAATCCCAGCATTTTGGGAGGCCAAGGCAAGGGGAATGCTTGAACCCAGGAGTTTAAGACCAGCCTGAGCAACATAGTGAGACCTTGTCCCTACCAAAAATGATTAATTAATTAATTTTAAAAATTAGAGATCGGGTGTGGAGGCTCAAGCCTGTAATTTCAGTACTTTGAAAGGCCGAGGCGAGAGGATTACCTGAGCTTAGGGGTTCGGGACCAGCCTGGGCAACTTGGTGAGACCTCATCTCTACAATAAATCAAAAAATAAGCCAGGCATGGTAGCGTACTCCTGTGGTTCCAGCTACTTGGAAGGCTGAGGCAGAAGGATCCCTTGAGCCCAGGAGGTTGATGCTGCAGTGAGCTGTGATTGTGCCACTGCACTCCAGCCTGGGGGACAGAGTGAAACCCCGACTCAAAATTTAAAAAAAAAAATCAGAAATACCGATAGGACCAAAGCCAGAGCATATGCCTGGAAACGGGCCCCCTAACTGATATCCTGTCCTCAAGCCAGTGTCCTGGGGAGGCAGTGATGGGCAAGTTTTCCAGCCACTCCCAGTTGAGCCTGTGGCCCTTCTCTCTGCTGAGCCAGTCAGTACCCTTCCCTGGCCCCCTGTCTGTGGGGAACAGTGCCAGAGGAGGGATGAGGCTCCTGGGGACCCTTGCTCCCTGAGAGCCCTCCTCCAACCTGCCCACTTACCATCTCATCAGTCCCACTTCTGAAAACGTCTCCTTCACTCTTAGTCTGAGTTTGGTTCTCTAGAAGCAGAGCCGGAGTTCAGTTCTGCCCTTGTGCCGTTTGCTAGTGTTGCTTCAGCCCAAGATGACCCTTCCCTGTTTCCCTTACACCCTGCTGTTATGTGGTTGGCTTGGGTAACCGTCCCTTTCCTCAGATGCCACCACCCTCCAGTCGCTATGAAGCAGGTCACCTGGGTGCCCTTTTTGCCTTCTTTTTGCCATCAGAGCTTGCTGGAGAGGACCGTGGGCTGGCCGAGAGTGGCACTAGGCTGAGGGTGGCTCCCGCCTCTCTCCCCGTCACTGAGTTCCCCCGCCAACTGGCCCTCCTGCTGGCCCTTGAACTTGGTGAACTGTCTTCCCCCACGACAGTGACCTGCTCAACTCCTAGCCCGAGCAACACTATAGGTGTTATGGGTCCCCATGGCACCCACTCTGCCAATCCTTCTTCCCTGAATTTAGGGTGTTCTGGAAACAAGGGAAAATCCACATTCCCGGCCAGGGAGGTCGGAAGCCTGGAGACAGTGAAGCTTCTCCTGAGATGGAGGATGGTCAGGTCTCACAAACTACTTCAGAGCGAAGAGATTTGGAAAGCAAATCCGATACCTCTCCTCTGGCTGCTTCCCTCCCCACCGCCCCATCCGCTCTGTTTCCATCCCTCACGCCCCCAGCAAGGTCATTGAGACTTTTCAGGAACTCCCCTGGGTTGTATTTACGGCCTTCGAGCAAACAAATTGAAGAGCAGTCAGGAAAGAATTCAGATAGAAAAGTGCCGGAGACACACATCTTTCCTTCAAAGGAAATGTAATTTATTGCCAACTGCCTCTTCCAACTTGGGTTTCGCATGTTGTGAAGTCACATCTGGAATGATTTTCACCCTCATCCTTCACAAAAATACTAAATAAGGGCCTTTGGCATCAAGACTTGCATTTTTCTTGTTTTTCTTGTTACTGTTTGGGATTCCTAGGTGGCTTGCCTTGGGAGGCCCTCGTGGTCATGTGTCTTTGATGTGTCCCAACCCTGCCAGGCCAGGCTGGTGTACCCAGATGTGGGGCACTCCACAGTGGGTGGGGAGCCAAGAGACCCACCTGCCCTCCCCTGTAGGCAGATCCACCCTGCTCTGCTTTGTACCCTATCATCCTCTGTCAGGCATCTAAATTAGGTTGGCTTTCAGTAAAAATGTCACATTTCTTCCAGTTATGCCATGGAGAGGAAGAGGGCAGGTGTATCTACTTGGAGCAGGTGGATGACTAAGAAATGGTCCTCAAATTTTTATATCCATCACTGCTAGGAAGTGATCACTGGACCCCGAGATATTGTGACATCTGTGATTAGAGCAAAATGGTCAGTGCCCCATGACAGACTCCTCACCTCTCACTTCATGAGGAAAAAATAACATTTACTTAGACATTAGTATTTCAAAACACAAGAAGAAATACTGTCCTTAAATTTTTTTTAGGTATCGATGGATCCCCTATTTAATTTGTATGTCTTCTGCTTTTTAAACATCAGTTCTCATCATACGTCAGAGTTGAAATTAGAGGGCATTTCATCGGTAGCTGATTTGGGAAAGGGATTCTGTAAAACCAACAAGTCTTTTTTATTTGTGAGGTTTTAAAAGCCCAGGTATTAGAAGGATTCAAGTTCCACCAGTGTAGTAAGCATCCACCCCAAAGCAGCAAATGTAAATTGGAAAACCTATCCTGCCGTCTTACACCATGAGATGCCAAGTGTGGTAAAATGACAGCATTTGGTTTTGGGTTTTGTGCCTGTTTGATAGAGCTGTTCTTGTCTGAGGCCCTCACCTACTGCAGACAGACCTCAGGGCTAGGAGGTGGGAAGGGTCAGGGAAGAGTTGCCAGCAAAGACCTGAGTGGTTCTGGGGGGCCTGGAGTTCAGGCCCGGGGTTGCCAGGGTAGAATCAAATAGGCAGCTCTGGCTTCCAGCCTCGGAATGCCCAGGCTCGCAGCTAGTCCGTGAGTCCAAAGCAGGATGCCCTTTTGAATGTGAGAGAGGTCAGCTCAGGGGTTGGTCTTTAATTAGCCTGGCATGCGTTGTCTGTAGAGTAGGGCCTCTGAGGGGCACGTGAGTCAAGCCATATGATAGAGACTCCCTGTCCAAGTCCTTTCAGGACTGATCTAGAATTCACTGTGGAAGAATTAACATGGCCTGTGTCCTGAGATGCAGGTGGAAAAAAAGGCACCAAACAAGGTGTGAGCAATTGGGGAATCTCCTTAATGGAACTAACCTCCTCAACACACCAACTGTTGGGAACAGCTACCCCTAAAACAGATGAAACCTCTTCTCCCTGGTGCTGGACAGTGCCCACACTGGCCCAGAAAGCTAATGTCTGATCTGGTTCAAGAACTCTATTATAAACAGAACATACAGGGAGCCCACTCAATCAGTGGTTGGCCAAGTGGAATGTAAAGAGCTGTCGGGGCTTGAGGAAGGACCGTCCAGGCACCGAGAATCTTAGCAGGGCTCATGCAGAGACTCAGGGATGTCTCTCCCTTGACATTCTTGGAGTTGCCTGGGAAGATATATGTCCTGCCTGGGTTGGGGATAGGGGAACAGAGGAAGAACCCAAGGGTGTCATGAGCTGAGGCCAGTCTGGGGATTCGCTCTCACTCACTGCTCAGGTGAGCACATCACCTACCTTCCCACCCACCCCCACAGGGAGGCCCAGCATTTTTTTCACCATGCCAGTTTTGAGGGTACACAAGAACTTGAGTGGTGATGGGCCTGCTGCGTGGTGGCTAGGCAGAGGGTTCATTTGGAAACTGCTCCGTGGCATTAAGAAGGGACAAAGCACTACAATGGTAGAAAGAATCCCTTCTCGAAAACTTGAAAAGCATCAGTTTCCCTCCCCCGACTGGGTTTTTGTGTTGAAAATACATCTAATTCTTGAGATGGCAGCCCCTCTGGGCCCTGAGCCCCCTGAGTGCTGGGAATGCCCTTGCGGGCTCAGCCCAGAAAGGGAGGGTAACGCGGGGTCCCAGGAAGCAGCTCTCCAGCTCCCAGAAGCCCCTGCTCTCCTGTCATGGCTGTTCCCTTCCGTCAGCTTAGAACTGGGTTCTCATCTTGCCATGAGGGTGTGTTTCCGAGAGGGGAGCCAGAGTAGGTCAAAGGTGTCGACTGAGGCGAATTTCTGGGTGGCAGCAGGGAAGGCGGGGCCTGGCATGATTTTCCGTCTGTAAATAGCAATGTATAGAAAGATGGAAGAGCAGCGTGGGTTTATCCAGAGATGGGTTGGTCGGTTTGTTTTTGTTTTTGTTTCTGTTTTCAGTTGTTTTTCTATTACCTCATTCAGCAACTTTATGTTTCACAGTGACTCAATGATGCTTTATTTATATTGTTTGTACTGTAATTAAAACCATTGACCGACATTTCACTTTGCTTGTTATTTCATATGATCTTGTTTTGATTAAATATGCCAGTTTGTATTTTCCTGCCTTGGGATTTTTTTGTGTGTGTCAGCTGTACAGTATTCTGAGGGCAAAAGAAAAAAGACAAATGTGTAAAGTAACGGAGAGAGGTGGCCATAGTGTAGAGCCTCTTTCTAATAAAGAAATGAAAATATGTCTACGCCGTTCCTGTGAAGCTGTGGTTTTTTTTTGCTGGTGATAGTGGTGGTGGTGGTGGCGGTGGTGATTTGTCACAACTAATTGGGTTTTCTATTCCTAGGCAAGATAAATCAGAGAGAAAAGGGGCTTTGCGTAAGGGAGGGATTAGCCTAGGCCCAGGCTGCCCCATGCCTGAGGGATTTGGCCCACACAGGCTACATTCCTGGAATAAGGGAAGAGATAAGGACTATCTCTTCTGACTTCTTCATTTACAAGGACAGGAACTCCACAGAGGGCCTTCTTTCCCCACCGGAAAGTTCCAGATGCTTCTGATGCCCCAGATGTGTATTAAGGACTCAGCAGGTGGGAGGGAAATAAAACCATTCCAGGACTCTTATTATTAATACTATTATGATCATTAATGTAATTTTTGCATACAAAATAGATCTTATCTTTACCCCCCCCCACCCCCAGAATCAGAAAAGTATAAAGAGGGCAAAATTCATCTAAGATGCCACCACTCAGACACCACCATAGCCAGCAATTTGGGGAATACCTTTCAGATGCTTCTCTCTGCAGATACAAGAGTGTTCTTTTTCCCCCTTCCTTGTCTCTTCCATGTCAAGAAATACAGAGCCACATGATTTCATGACACATTAATGTGGACATTTTCTGTTAAAATTTTCCCATGGCATGGGGTGCCTGCTGCACCACAAAGTGCCTCGTGAAGGATCCCAACACAGAATGTGATGCCACACTCAGGGCGGCGTCTCCCCCAGCCTACAGACCAGTCACATGCTATCACAGGATGCCAGCAGGCCAAATGCAAAATGTTACAAAGCTGACTTGACTTCTAGGAGACAGGTTAAAAAAGGATAAAGCTGCTTTTAGGAGGAATCTGTGCTATGTAAATACATGTTGCAGGCCGGGCACAGTAGCTCACACCTGTAATCCCAGCACTTTGGGAGGCTGAGGCGGGAGGATCACTTAAACCCAGGAGTTCAAGTCCAGCCTGGGCAACATAGCAAGACCTCATCTCTACAAAAAAAAATCAAAGGGCCGGGCTTGGTGGCTCAGCCTGTAATCCCACGTTTTGGAGGCGAGCCCGCAGGTTGGAGACCCGCCTGGGCAACTTGGTGAGACCTCATCTCTACAATAAATAAAAAAATTAGCCGGGCGTGGTAGTGCGCACCTGTAGTTCCAGCTACTTGGAAGGCTGAGGCGGAAGGATCGCCGGAGCCCAGCAGGTTGAGGCTGTGGTGGCCGGGAGCAGCCACTGCACTCCAGTCTGGGCGACAGAGTGAGACTTCAACTCAAAAATAAATAAATAAATAAATAAATAGGCCTGGTGTGGTGGCCTGCACCTGTAGTCCCAGCTACTCAGGGAGGCTGAGGCAGAAGGTTAAGGTAGCGGTGAGCCATGATCATGCCACTGTACTCTAGCCTGGGCACAGAGTGAAACCCCAACTCAAAAATAAAAACAAATCAAGTCATGTTGCTTATCTGTTGTATTTGGTAACAGATTTACAAAACAGTGGCTGAAATAAATTGAGAGAGTATTTTTCCTCACAAAAGAAGCCCAGAGGGTGGCAAGTCAGGGCTGGCTGGACAGTTGTGGAATGCCACTCAGGCCCAGCTTCCTCCGGCCATCGTGTCAACCATGGTTCATGGGTGTGTGTTACCTCTGGGAGCCCACAAGAGGGCTATGGCACCTCCAGTGTCTGCATTCCAGATGGGAGAAAAAACAGGCAAGACCCCTGAGTGACTTCCCTTGATCAGCTTTCCCGGAGGCCACTCATGACTACACTACATACATACCCCTAGCCACCCTGGGCCAGGTCATACAGGGCTGCAAGGGAGGCTGGGAAATGTGGGGCGGGGGGCGGGGAGGCAGGGTGGTAAGGAAGAATGGGGGAAAGCCGGCATCCTACAGGCGTCCCCATCCCCAGCCCCCACCAACCTGGCCACCCTCTCTGTTGCCAGTATTCACAAGCACCCTTTGGTCAACACAGAAGACATTGCTCCCCCACTTCACTTCCTTCACAGAGACACCAGTGGGCAGCTGTCCCTGGCCTTGCTGCTGTTCAGTGGCTCCTCTTCGGCCCCTCCATGGCGTTGTCCCCACCTTCCCTCCAGGGCCCTGCTTGTCAGGCTCCTGAGAGATCTCCAGGCACCAGGGGAAGAGAACAGAATTACCTTCCCATGCCAGAGGATTTAAGCCAGGTGCTCTGGGAAGCGCTCCCAGGTTAGTAACAAAAGCAAAACTGGGTAGGCACAGTGGCTCACGCCTGTAACCCCAGCACTTAGGAGGCCAAAGCGGGAGGATCCCTTGAGCCTAGGAGTTTGAGACCAGCCTGGGCAATACAGTGAGAACATGTCTCTACAAAAAATAAAAAATGAGCTGGGTGTGGTGGCATGCACCTGTCATCCCACTACTCAGGAGGTGGAAAGATCACCTGAGCACAGGACAGCCAAGGCTGCGGTTGCCGTGAGTGTGTCACTGCTCTCCAGCCTGGGCCACAGAATGAGACTGACTCAAAAAAAAAAAAAATGAATGTTTAGATTTCACAGCCCAGATTTTTAACGTAATTATATGCGACATAAACACACTGCTGGTGGAAACAGTAAAACAGCATTTCTGCAAAGCCGTACAGAATTGTGTACAAAGGCTCTGAAAATCTTCCATCTGACCCAGGAGTCTAGGGCCTACCCAGACCACTCCTTCATCACAGAAGGGCTCAGTAAGTGTTGACGGCATGAATGAATTCAGTGCCTAGGAGTCCAGGCAAGGAATAATGGGAATGCTTTGACATTTGCATAAAGATGTTTATGACTGTGGTATTTATAATAACAAAAATATTGGAAGCAGGCCCAAAGTCCAACAACGAAGGAGAATTAAGTAAATTGTGGTACATCTAAAAAGAGGAAGAGGGCCAGACAGGCAGTGGTTCATGCCTGTAATTGCAGCACTTTGGGAGACCAACGCAGGAGGATCTTTCTTTTTTTGTTGTTTGAGTCACAGTCTCCCTCTGTCGCCCAGGCAGGAGTGCAGTGGCATGCTCACGGCCACTACAGCCTTGACCTGCTGGGCTCAGGCAGTCCTTCCTCCTCAGCCTTCCAAGTAACTGGAACTACAGGCGCACAACACCACACCCAGCTAATTTTTTGCTTTATTGTAGAAACAAGGTCTCACCAAGTTGCCCAGGCTGATCTCGAACCCTTGGGCTCAGGCATTCCTCTTGCCTCAGTCTCTCAAAGTGCTGGGATTACAGATGTGAGCCACCGCACCCAGCCAGGAGGATCATTTAAGGCCAAGAGTTCAAGACCAGCCAGGGCAACATAGCAAGACCTCATCCCTACAGAAAATCAAAAAATTAGCTGGGTGTAGTAGTGTGCACTCGTAGTCAGTCCCAGCTACTCAGGAGGCTGAGGTGGAAGGATTGCCTCAGCTCAGAAGGCCGAGGCTGCAGTGAGCCATGATCAAGCCACTTCACTCGAGCCTGGGCAACAGAGTAAGGCCCCAATACACACACACATGCACACAAAGAAGAGTATTTAGTCATTTCAAGTTTATCACATGGGGAAATGATATAAATAAAAAATTAGGAGATAGAAGTGTATATGAGAGTGATTTATATTATGTTATATTAAATAAAGATATTTTTATATCCAGAAAAAAAATTCAAGATGTTAGCAGTGCTATCTCTATATAGGGAATTCTGAGTGGGTTTTTTTTTTTTCTTCCAGTTTCCAAAGGCTTTATTGGTAAATATGCTTTAGAAAAAAAATGATCAAGCCCGTTGCTTCCAAGTCAGTGGAATGAAAAGCTGTGTCCAGGGGCGCACGAAGCAGAACCGCGGGGTCCACCTCTTATTCGTACACCCAGGCCTAAGCGCAAGACTTGTAGTCAACCAGTTCATCAGGCTTAAACCACAGGCTGATTTCTTTTTCAGCGCTTTTAACGGAGTCGCTGCCATGAATGATGCTCCTGCCCATTTGAATGGAGAAGTCCCCGTGAATGGCGTCTGGCTTAGAGTCCGCTGAGTTGGCCTCCCCAGGCATCACGCGGCCCATCTTCACGACATCGAGCCCCTCCCAGACCACGGCCGCAGTGGGCCCGGCGTTGGCGTACTTCCCAGGTTCAGGGTAGAATGGGCGGTCTTTCAGGTCAACGCTGTGCTGCCTGGGGAGTTCCCCAGAGGCCCGGAGGAACTTCATGGCCACGAGGCGGAACCCCTTCTGCTCCAAGTGCTTGATGATCTCGTCTACCAGGCCGCCATCCGGCTTGATGGCGATGAAGGTGCGCTCGAGGTTGGCCATGGTCCCAGAAGCTGGCGGGGCGGGAGACTGCGCTGCGCTGGGGAAGCCTCGAGCTGGGGCTCTGAGTGGTTCTTATTTCCTTTATACTTTACCATCCACGTTTTCTCCGTAAGAATGTACAGGTTGAGCATTCCTAATCTGAGAATTCAACATCCGAAAGACTCCAAAGTCCAGAATGTTTTGAGCGCTGACATGACGCCACAAGTGGAAAATTCTACACTGGACCTCATGTGATGGGTCGCGGCGGAAACTTTGTTTCAGGCACTAAATTATTTTAAAATATTACATAGGCCCAGGCGTGGTGGCTCTTGCCTGTAATCCCAGCACTTTGGGAGGCTGAGGCAGGCAGACTGCCTGAGCCTAGCAGTTCAAAACCAGCTTAGGTAACATAGTGAAACCTCATCTCCACAAAAAAATCAAAAGCAGGCGTGGTGGCGCAAATCTGTAGTGCCAGCTACTCAAGAAGAGGCAGAGATGGAAGGATCGCCTGAGCCCAGGACGTTGAGGGTGCCGTGAGCCATGACTGTCTTGATCATAACTCTGCACTCCAGTCTGGGCTACAGAATGAGACCCTGACTCAAAACCCCCAAAAATCACAAAATAAGAAAAAAATATAAAAAACAAAAATATTGTCTAAAATTACCTTCAGGATGTGGCATTAGATGTATATGAAACAAAAGATGAATGTCCTGTTTAGACTTGAGTCACATCCCCAAGATATCTCATTACATATATGTAAATATGAAAAAAAAATCTAAAAAATACGCAAGCCAGGCCGGGCACAGTGGCTCAAGTCTGTAATCCCAGCGCTTTGGGAGGCCGAGGTGAGAGGATTACCTGAGCCCCGGGGTTCGAGACCAGCTGGGCGTGGTGACGCATGCCTGTAGCTTCAGCTACTTGGAAGGCTGAGGCGGAAGGATCGCCGGAGCCCAGTAGGTCGAGGCTGCAGTGGCCGTGAGCGTGCCACTGAACTCCAGCCTGGGCGACAGAGTGAGACTCCAACTCAAAAAAAAAAAAATACACAAGCCAAATCAGTTTTGGTGCCCAGCATTTCAGATAAGGATGCTTAACCTATATTTTAAAAGTTATATTGAGGCATATGTTGATGCTCACAGTTTGCCACTTGAAGAAAGTGATTGAGTTGGGTTTTTTATTTTATTTATTTTTTAAAATTATTTATTTATTTAATTTTTTTGAGCCGGAATCCCTGTCTCCTGGCATATTCATGGTCACTGCAGCCTCGACCTGCTGGAACTACAGGCGCATGCCACCACACCCGGCTAATTTTTTTAATGTATTGTAGAGACAAGGTCTCGCCAAGTTGCCCAGGCTGGTCTTGAACCCCTAAACTCAGGCAATCCTCTAGCCTCAACCTCCCAAAGTGCTGGGATTACAGGTGTGAGCCACCATGCCCAGCATTGAGTTTTTAATTAATATATTGTTTACTCATACTGAAATTGGAGAAACGATTGGTTCATTGATTAGTTAACTACTTTGATACTAAAAACAAATTGATTAAAAATTAGGAAGCATTCAGGTAAAGAGTAAACCAAACAGTAACTCGTAGAATCGGAAGGAGCAAAGTTCAAACTGACCCTCACCCACCGCAGCTTCTGCACACAAGCTGGGAACCTTCTAGAAGGCCAGGCCTGCCTCCTCCCCTCCCTCCCAGACCCCCTTCGCCCTCCAGGGGACCTTGCTGGCTCCAGAATGTTCTCCCCTTGTCCCCCCTCGTTCCTCAAACCCTCCTCTCTGCACCAGGATCCGATCATGCTTTTCCCTGTTTGAACCCCTTCACAACTCCCTTTTGTTCTGAGGGTATAGTCGTAAAGGTGGTCCACACGGCTGGCTTGGTCTGCTCTGCTACCCCTCTCTGCCCCTCACTTAGCCCAACCACACTCCAGCATCCTGGCCTCTTTCCTGCATGGGACCCTTTTCTTTGCTTTTCCTTTTCCTTTTTTTTTTTTTTTAATCGGAATCTCACTCTGTCACCCAGGCTGGAGTGCAGTGGCATGTTCACTGTTACCCCAGAGTCGACCTGCTGGGCTCAGGTGATCCTTCTGCCTCAGCCTGGTTGCCCAGGCTGGTCTTGAACCCGTGGGTTTAGACAATCCTCTTGCCTCAGCCTCCCAAAGTGCTAGGATTATTGGTGTGAGCCACCACATCCAGCTGGGACCCTTTTCTTACCTTTTCCTCCACATGGGAGGGCCCTACCCTTTGTGGCTAGTTCCTTTATATCTCTGTGGTCTCCAACATGTCCCTCCCTCAAAGCCTTCCCTACCTGGTCCCGGCTCCATCAGGCCTTCATGCTCTTGCATGTGACACTCCTTGACCCCCAGGTTACTCATCACAGGTGGCTGGGCACTTGCCTATGGGATGGGTCACCTCTCCCGACTGCACTTGAGCTCCAGGGACGTGTGTCTGTCTAAGTGGCCCCGGACTCCAGGACCCAGCCCAAATGTCCAATGAATAAACCAATGAATAAACAAAGGAGCAAACTCTGGCCTGTCAGCGGCCTCGCATTGGGCCATTGTACCCTAGAGCATTTGGGTGTCGAGTGTCCACTCGCAGCAACAATTTTCTTTGGGTCTTTCCACTTTTCAGAAAACCAAATCTCATTACGACGATTATAGGACTGGAGAGGAAGTATGGTCGGTTTGAGGCATGTACCCTGGAACCACACCTTCCAAATTCCAGCCAGGCCTGCATCCCTTTCTCCCTGTTGTCCCATAGCACCTCGGTGGCACCTCAGCCTGGACTGTGTCCCAAGGGCCAGGATCCACTTGTTGATGTGTGAGGCTCACCCCCCGCCTGGAGAACACCCCGCACCCCACTGCTCCCTGATGTGCTCCCACCCTGTGCACTCGGCGACCTCAAAGATGACAGTCTAGTTGGGCTGTGGACAAAAGCCTGGCAGGCCAGCCAGCCGTGAGTGGGGAAGAGTTACGCTCAGCCCCGCTGTCTCCGGCACGTTCCCAGAAGCCGCTAAGCCACAATTTATCACCACTAGAGTCCAGTAAGGCGCCTAATTGGCCCATAAATGTGGTCCAATAACCGCACCTGACACCCAAAGACACTGCGGGCAATTAGCACTTATTTATTTGCATATGGTATTGACCAATCTCTAGCCGCACTCACTTTCAAGATCTGTTTATTTTTAAGGCTGAAAAAAAACCCTCATTTACTGCTCTGCAAGGGTAACTACTGCCACACACACACACACACACACACACACACACACACACACACAGCACACACTAGCAGGATGATGGGAACCCGGCATTGTACAGCTTTGGCTAGGGAGTTCCGTGACTCATTTGTGTACAGGGTCCTCTCTATATCTTGCAAAATTCTCAAGAGATGCAAGCCACCCAGGTGATTTTGCACTGGTCCAGCCAGTAGCATCCTTCCTGCCCTCAGGCTGGAGAGGAGGCTGAGAGGATGGGGTAGCCCAAAATATGCTCCAGGTATGTGGGCTTTTTAAAGGTATGGCGAATTGGCTTTGCCAAATCACACTCAGGAAGAGACTTCCTGAAGGTAAGGTGAAGCGCCTGGATGTTGATTCTCCAGAGAACTGACAGTAGCTTCTTCCAGCACCTCAGCTATTAGGTATGGAAATTTTTAATATTAGCTTTTTTTTGTTTTGAGGCAGAGTCTCACTCTGTGGCCCGGGCTGGAATGCAGTGGCACAATCACATCTCACAGCATCCTCTACTTCCTGGGCTCAGGCAATCCTTCCTCCTTTGCCCCCCCAAATAGCTAGGACTACAAACACATGCCACCACACCGGGGTATTTTTAAAATTTTTTTGTAGAGACAAAATCTCACTATGCTGCCCAAGCTGTTCTCAAACTCCCAGGTTCAAGGGATCTTCCCATCTCAGCCTCCCAAAGTGCTGGGATAACAGGCGTGAGCCATTGTTCCTAGCCAATATTGCCTTTTATCAATAAAACGTCATGCTCATTAGTGAATTCATGTATTGGACTATTTTAAGGAATGGACTGTTTGCTCAGACAGCTTGGGCTGTGTGGAGTCTTACAGATGGATACTCAGAGACTCCATCTGTAAAATGAGTGCAACACCTCGAGGTGTTGTGAAGATCAATGAGTTAATACAGGGAAGGAACTTAGAACAATGCTTAGCCCTTCATGAGCTCAAAGTAGGCTTCAGGGTCATCGTCATCACTATCACAGAAACCCTGGACTCTCTCAATAAGCAACACCATGCACAACACTAAAGCCCCTCTTGGCCGGGCACAGTGGCTCATGCCTGAATCCCAGCACTCTGGGAGGCTAAGACTTGATAGAAGCATACCAGTGCAGGGACACGCCAAAGAACGTGCGGAAATGCTAAACAGGAGTTCTCTCTGAGACTAATCTTAATTCTAATTTGTTCTTTTTGATTATTTGAATTTGGTGATTTATCTGAATATTTATTATTTCTGTAATTATTTTTTTGTTTTGAGTTGGAGTCTCACTCTTGTCGCCCAGGCTGGGGTGCAGTAGCACGCTCATAGCCACTGCAGTCTCAACGTGCTGGGCTCAGGCGATCCTTCCGCCTCAGCCTTCCAAGTAGCTGGAACTACAGATGCACGCCACCGCGCCCAGCTAATATTTCTGTAACTATTTTTAAAAGAAGAAAAGAAAATGAAATTAACAGTTACCAAACCCCAGAGATAGGCAGTCTAGCATTTGGATGTATGTCTTGACGTCTTTTTAAAAATATGTATGTACTTTTATTTTAAAAAATAAAATAGCATTCCTCAGACTATCTTGTAGCCTACATTTCCCTTCAAATTTTTATTTTGAAAATTTTCAAGCCAACAGAGAAGTTAGTTGAAGAATGAAACAGTTCAGTGAACACCCAAAGATGCTTCATCTGCCTTTACCAATTGGTAACATTTTAACATACTGGTGATTTCTTTCTGTAGATAGGTGGGGATTTAGGTAGGTAGATGGATGGATGGTTGGTTGAATGGATAGATGATGATGATGATGAAGATAGATAGATAAATAGATAGATGATAGATAGATGGATTAGATAGAGAGATAAATGAAAGATGATAGATGATAAATAAATAATTGATAGATGATAGCGATTAGGTAGATATAGATAGATGATATATGAAAGAGATGATAAAAGATACAGAGATGGATAGATTAGATAGATAGATGATAGAGATAGATATAGGTAGATAGATGATAGAGAGATTAGATAGATACATGAAAGATGAATGATGATAGAGATAGACAGATGATAATAATAGAGATTACATAGATATAGATAGATGAAAGAGATGATAGAAGATAAAGAGAGAAAGATGATTAAAAGGTAGATAGATGATGGACAGACACACATGCTGAACCATTTAAAAGTAAATTAGGAACACCACGATTTTTCACCCTTAAATAAATAAGCACAAGGACTTTCTCCTCTGTAGTCACAAGACCATTCTCACTCCCAGGGTAGTTACTACTGATGTGATGTAATATGCAGTCCATACTCAAATTACCACAATTGTCCCAATAATGTCTTTTGTAGCTGATTTTCCCCTTATCCAAGATCTAATCACTAATCCCTTAATTGTCATGAGAACCTATTTCTTTTAACTTAAATGACCATAAATAACTTTTCATGACAAAAAAAATTTAGCCGTCTGACATGATTTTTTCCCCCAGAGTTTCACTGCCACCCAGGCTGGAGTGCAGTGACACGCTCACAACCACCACAGCCTCGACCTGCTGGGCTCGGGTGATCCTTCCATGTCAGCCTTCCAAGTAGCTGGAACCACAGGTGTGTGCCACCACGCCTGGCTGATTTTTTGATTTATTGTTGAGACAAGTTCTCATGGAAGTTGCCCAGACTGGTCTTGAACCCCTGGACTCAGGCAGTCCTCTCACCTTGGCCTCCCAAAGTGCTGGAATTACAGGCATGAGCTACCATGCCTGGCTGTCTAACACAATTTAAACCCAGCTGGGAATGAGGCTGCTCAGTTCCCAATACTTCACCAACATGGGGCTCACATTATTTATTTCCAATTTGAAAAGCAAAAAATAGGCTTTCTGAGTTTTTCTGCACTTTGTTACTATCGAGGTTAAAATTGTAGATGTTTAATAGCAATCAGTATTTTGTTATGTTACACTGCAAATTCTTTGCTCACTTTTCTTTTGGAGTATTTCTCTTTTTCTTATTCAAGTGAGTTGAGTTATGATAGCACCACTGTACTCAGGTCTAGGTGACAGAGCAAGACCTTGTCTCAAAAAAGAAAAGAAAGAAAGAAAATCTTGTATCCTTTTTAATATTATTTTTTTAAAACGTACAAAGCTTTAACACAATGTCCTTAAATTAACCAGTCGTTATGCTTACGGTTCTTTTCTTTGGTGCTATGCTTAGAAAGTCCTTCCATGAGGCCGGACGTGGTGGCTCAAGCCTATAATCCCAGCACTTTGGGAGGCGGAGGCAAGAGGATTGCCTGAGTCCAGGGGTTTGAGACCAGCCTGGGCAACTTGACGAGACCTCATGTCTACAATGAATAAAAAAATTAGACAGGCGTGGTGACGCATGCCTGTAGTTCCAGCTACTTGGAAGGCTGAGACTGCAGGATCACCTGAGCCCAGCAGGTTGAGGCTGCAGTGGCCATGAATATGCCACTGTACTTCAGCCTGGGTGACAGAGTAAGACCCCAACTGTTATTTTATGGCACTTTATTACATTTAAAAATTTCATCCACTGTCCATATGTGTATTTTTGCTTTTGAGTTGGTGTCTCATACTGCCACCCATGCTGTAGTGTAGTGGCACAATCATAGCTCACCGTAGCCTCAACCTCCTAGGCTCCAGCAAGTCTCCTGCCTCAGCCTCCCAAGTAACTGGTACTGCAGGCACACGACCACACCTGGCTAATTTATATATATTTATTTCTAAGTATATATATATATACCTTATTTCTATATATATATATCTATATATATATCTATATATATATATCTATATATATATATATATACACACACACACACACACACTTAGAAACAAGGTCTTGCTATGTTGCCCAGGCTGGTCTTGAACTCTTGGACTCAAGCAATCCTCCTGCTTCAGTCTCTCTAAGTCCTGAGATTACAGGCATGAGCTACCGCGTCTAGCAGCCCTTGCCGTTTCTTAAACAAGCTGAGCTGTTCCCATTTCTGCACTTGCTGTTCCCTCCTCTATTTGCCTCCTCCCTGGCCTTCTTTATGTCTCTGCTCAAAGCTCATCTCCCCAAGACATGTCTTCACCTCTCCTAAAACAGTTCCCTACTCCATCACTGTCTCTTTCCTTATTCCTCCTTATGTGTCTTCAGGGTACTTACCACTATTGAATCCTATCACACCTTAATGTTACCTGTGGAAGTCAACATTCTTTTTTTTTTTTTTTTTTTGAGTTGGAGTCTCTCTCCATCGCCCAGGCTAGATTGCAGTGACACACTCACGGCCACCGTAGCCTCAACCTGCTGGGTTTAGGCGATCCTTCCACCTCAACCTTCCAAGTAGCTGGAACTACAGACGTATGCCACCACGCCCGGCTAATTTTTATGATGCATTGTAGAGACGAGGTCTCACCAAGTTGCCCAGGCTGGTCTCAAACCCCCAGGCACAGGCAATCCTCTTGCCTCGGCTTCCCAAAGTGCTGGGATTACCGCCTGAGCCACCGTGCCCGGCCAGAAGTCAACATTCATTACAGAACGTGAATCCCAGGAAGGCAGGCCCTATTTGGTCTTTGGACCACTTTCTCCCAGCACCCCAAACAACACCTTGCATATGGTAAGTGCTTGGTAAAAATATTGCGCAAACTAAATTTTGACCTCTCCTCATTGCTTAGGAAACTCATGAACTATAGTTAAACTAATATATCTCCAGCCACCCCCCCACCTGGAGCTTGGCACAGAGGTGCCCAGGTGAGAAGCAGCCAGGTTGGCCATCCGTATCTGGACTTCAGAAAGGCTGGGAAGAGGAATACAGGCGTGACACTGCTGCTTGCGTTCTCTGTCTGCGGGATCCTGCTGTGCTCAGGAGCAGGCAGCTGGCCTCTTCACATCAAGTCAGCTGGTCTGGCAGTGACCAGAAACGTGATGCCCACATTTTCTTGGTGACTTTAGTGTGCATCAGGGACCCACCATATTAAGTCTGCCGATCCCAAGTGTTCCTTACAAATTTGGTGGCAGTCCATTCAGCCCCTTTCCTGTAACACAACAACAAACTGGGGGGGCCGGGCATGGTGGCTTACACCTGTAATCCCAACACTTTGGGAGACCAAGGTGAGAGGATTACCTGAGCCCATGGGTTCCAGACCAGCCTGGGCAACGTGGGAGACCTCATCTCTACAATAAATAAAAAAATTAGCTGGGTGTCGTGGCGCATGCCTGTAGTTCCAGCTACTTGGAAGGCTGAGGCGGATCACCTGAGCCCAGCAGGTCAAGGCTGTGTGGCCGTGAGTGTGTCACTGCACTCCAGCCTGTGCAACAGAGTAAGACTCCACCTCAAAAACAAAAAAATCCCAGTAGGGGCCTCCAAAATTTTAGGACATACCTGATGTGAGTTTGTGTCTTCAATTCGGTTCCATGCAAGAATTGTACAGAAGTTAGATTAGAAAATATAGTTTATTTAGAAAGTAAATTGAGAGAGAGAGATTCGCCTTCTCAAGGTAGGGGAGGAGGCCAAAGCTAGGAAACATGGTGGCCATAGTTCAAAGAACCATGTGGACACACCAGAGTTTAGCAAAGCGATGGCAAATGGCTACTGGAGGTTAAATCCTTTTAATCTTTCCCTTTGATGGGAGCAGGTTGTTAAGGTGATTGGGTGGTGGTGGTTTTTTCCATGTCATCGTGAAGGGCATAGGTAAGCACAGGCCCCGACATCAGGTGATGGACCACAGTCAGATGGGTGGGTCAGTCACATGACTGTTGCCATGTTGATGGGGTCTATGTCATGAAGGTCACGAAGGTCTGATTAGGTTAACTTGTTTACAAAACAAGCTGGGGAGGGGGTTGTAAGAAAATTATCAATAGCTACCTCTGAGAAACCGGTCCTGTCCTTGGCTAGGATAAGTTAAAGTAAACTGCTAGAAAAACATGACAGATAAGCAATGTTAAAATGGCTGCTCATTGGGTATATTGATTCCATCTTATATCCTTTCAGATTTCATTCTTTTTTTTTTTTTTTTTTATAGATCACTCGTTCCCAACTGGAGCTGCTCATTGGAATCACCAGGGAAGTGTTAAGAATACAAATACTGGCTGGAAGTGATGGTTCACACCCATAATCCTAGCACTCTGGGGAGCCAAGGCAGGAGAATTACTTGAGCCCAGGAATTTGAGACCAGCCTGGGCAACATAGTTAGACCTTATCTCTACAAAAAATACAAAAATTAGCTGGATATGGTGGCATGTGCCTATTGTCCCAGCTACTTGGGAGGCTGAGGCAGGATTGCTTGAGCCCAGCCTGGATGACAGTGAGATCCTGACTCAAAAAATAAAAAATAACAAAGAGATAAATAAAATAATTTGAAAAAAATACAAATGCTGACCCCTATCCCTGGAGATTCAGATTTCATGGTCTGAGTGGGCCCTGGCTTCACCCATAGATCCTTCTGTGCAGCCAGACTGGGCTATGGGGTTCTCTCATAGATGTACTCTAACAGACAGATTTCAGATAGGATTCCAGAGTGGGACACCACACAATAGTGATGGTGGTTCCAACACAGCAGAAGTTCAGATGCGAGTTCAGTTATTTATCATATAAAACTCAGAAGCCTGCCATCCAGGCTGACTTGGTGGCCCAGCCACCTGAGTCCTTGGGGACCCCTGTGTCTTTGAGCCCAGCACTCTACCATCACCACCAGGATGTGACCCTCATTCTTGTGGCCCAAGGTGGCTCCTGGGTGCTGGATCCCACACTGGAAGGGAGATGAGGAGGAGAGAAAGCTGTGGGGTTCTCAGATGCTGGCCTGAAACACCAATCACATTCTATTGGCCAGAATCCAGTCAGGTGGTCACATCCGACTGCAAGCCTTTCTCCCAGAAAAAAAAATTGTATTAGAAACCAAATAATGGGAGATAGTTAACAGGCTTGGCTGTAGGGATCTCCTGCCCCCAAGCTCAAGTAATGTAGCAGGCAGCCAAGAGCCTCTGGATGTACATCCCAGTGCTCTGGTCATTCAGTCAACAAAGCATGGAGGCCCCACTGGACAAGCCAAGAAGGCCAACCCCAGTTCCTTCTTGCTTCCACTGCACGCCCACCTCCCATGCCCCATTAGAACATCGTATTTCTCTGCCCTGTGTGACAGCTGTGGGTGCCCACGAAGCTCCTTCTCCCTGATGCCAAGCTCTGCTGAGACAGTGGCACGCCAGCTCAGCCATGGGGTCCCCACTAGCCTGGCCGCTCAACCCATTCCAAATGTCACTCCGCTGCTGCAGAAGGGGCTCTGGTGACAACTGTCCTACCCACGTCCCGTTTCCTGCAAACGTCTCCCTGGGGACCTGCTTTGAACCAGGTTCCGATGGACTCGTGAGGCCGGCAAACGTCTGCTCTTCCAAGGACCTAGGATCCAGAGATGGAGACAGATTCCACAGAGCTGTTTGCTGCCTCTGAGACCCCCTTCCTCCTCCAAGACCTTGAGTCTCCACCTCCTCCAGCTGCCTCATACCTGGTAGTCGTCCTCGCTAAACATGTTTGCGAGTCTGTGGGTTTGGGGGAAGGGGAAACACCAAGGACTCAGAAAATGGCCCTGACTGGTCCATTATTCAACATTAATGCCCTAGAGAAAGTTGGCTCCCAGCCACTCTGCAGGCATCTGTGATGGCTGGAGGGCAGGCAGGCTGGGCCAAGCTGCCCAGAATGCGAGCTCAGAGAGAAGCCTCAGAAATGCGTGCTTGGGGAGAACAGAGTTGTTCCCTTCAGCCTAGAAGCCACCGGAATGGCCAATAGAGGGAACTGGTTAAAGAGGATATGGACCAGATGGACGGACAACAGGACGGTCCACTAGGCAGCTGCCCACAAGAGCCAGGCCCTTCCGTGTGTTCTGGTTATGAAAGAGTGAGCATGATATGGTAAGTGAAAAAAGTCAAGGTGCAGGATAATGGAATTCTGCTCGTATAAAATGTAATAGAAAACATGTCATGTCCCCATATATACATGGATGCACACATAACAACAATCCCTGAAATGAAATGCAAGAAACTGTGCCCTGTGTTGGGGCACGGTGAGTTCTGCCACCATCCACCCTTTGGGAGCAGAGATCCTGTGAGATCTCAGTTACCTGAGCAGTGATTGCTGGTAGCATCTCTCCCCAACTCTGTATTCATTGACATCACCTGGGGAGCTTAAAATTGGCCGTGTTGGAGTATTTACACCGTGGAAATTGGCTAACACTACATATCAGGGGTTTTCTCCCCCTGAGAGCCGCTTATGAAGCCTTTACCACCACACCAAAAATATATTGTTCTGTCCTATGGAATATTCACCCCTAAGAGAACTTTGTGGTCACGTATGTATGGAAAAAGCTGAATATGGGATCCCACACAATCTTTGGGACCTCAGGTTGTCCCACCAGCATAGTGAAGTCTCCCAGAAAAGGCTGAACAGGAGGCCTAATTTTTAGTCAGAGTCTTACTCTGTTGCCTAGGCTGGAGTGCAGTGGCATGATCTCGGTTCACTGCAGCCTCAACCCCCCAGGCTCACTCAGCCTCCTGAGTAGCTGGGACTATATGGCAAACACCACCACACCCAGCTAATATTTTTAATTTTTTTTTTTATAAAGATGAGGTCTTGCTATGTTGCCTAGGCTGGTCTCCAACTCCTGAGCTCAAGAAATCCTCCTACTTCAGTCTCCCAAAGTGCTGGAATTACAGGCGTGAGCCACCTTGCTCTGTCAGAGATCTAATTTAACTAATTAATTTTCACATGACACATCCTTTGTTACTATATTCTCAAGGACATACTAAGGAACACACACTTTCTTCAGTTATCGACTTTAATGATTAATCAGTCCCATTTGCCTATGAAATGTGTTGATCCTTCTAAGGCTATGATCTTTTCAGTACAGTACTTGACCCAGGGCAGCACATCCATGAAGGGGCTAAACATCTGCTTGCTAGAAGCTCATAATTTTCCCCTTAGAGAGGTGGGTATCCCAGTCTCCATTTTACAGAGACGCAGAATAAAGCCTCAAGAGATTGGGAATGGCTGGGCGCAGTGGTTCAAGCCTCTAATCCCAGCACTTTGGGAGGCCGAGGCGAGAGGATTTCCTGAGTCCAGGGGTTCGAGACTAGCCTGGGCAACTTGGTGGGACCTTGTCTCTACAATATATAATAATAATAATAATAATAATAATTAGCCAGGCATGGTAGCGCATACCTGTAGTTCTGGCTACTTTGAAGGCTGAGGCGGAAGGATTGCTGGAGCTCAGCAGGTCGATGCTGGGGTGGCCATGAGTATGCTACTGCACTCCAGCCTGGGCGATGGAGTGAGACTCTGACTAAAAAAAAAAAAGAGATTGGGAACCTGCCAAGGCCATACAGCTATGTGAAAAGACAAAGCTGAGGCCTGAGCACCCCTTGAATTGGTACTAGCTACCTCCCTGGGTGAACAATCTAAGATCCAGCTTTAGGGGGTGCATGTGGGTACACAGGCTACACTGAAACCTGATTAAACTCATAGATTAACAAGCAAAGTGGGCCAGGTGTGGTGACTCATACCTATATTCCCAGCACTTTGGGAGTGTGAGGACAGAGGAATGATTGAGCCCAGGAGTTCAAGAGCTGCCCAGTCTGGGCAACATAGTGAGACCTCATCTCTGCCAAAAAAATTAGCTGATGTGATGGCATGCACCTGTAGCCTCAGCTAATTGGGAGGTTAAGGCAGAAAGAGCACCTGAGTCCAGGAGGCTGAGGCTGGGGTGGGCCATGATCGTGCCACTACACTCCAGCCTAAATAAATAAGTCAGGAACAAATCAAAGATGTTCACTGTTACCACTACTACTCACTATTATATTGGAGCAGCTAGCTAGCATTAAGGTAAAAATAAAAAAGGAGTATAAATATGGGAAAAGGAGAGACACAAACCACATAAAATATCAATTGAAAGCCAGTCGCAGTGGCTCACACCTATAATCCTAGCACTTTGGGAGGCCTCGGTGAGAGGACTGCCTGAGCTCATGGGTTCAAAACCAGCCTGGGAAACTTGGCGAGACCTCATCTCTACAATAAATCAAAAAATTAACCGGGCATGGTGGCACATGCCTGTAGTTCCAGCTGCTTGGAAGGCTGAGGAGGAAGGATCACCTGAGCCCAGCAGATCGAGGCTACAGTGGCCGTGAGCACGTCACTGCACTCCAGCCTGGGCTACAGAGTCAGACTCTGACTCAAAAAAAAAAAAGTCAATTGAATTATGATAATATCATCACTCATTTAGAATTTTTCATATGAAAAAGTTCCCATTTATAATAGCAACTGATATGTTTTAAATACCTAGGAATACACCTGTGTGGGGTATGTGAGAGGCCTGTGCGAACAAACCTCTAAATCTTTTCAGAAGCAGAGACCTGATGAAGCAGGAGACATGGACTGTGATCATGCATGACAAGACTCAGTATTGTAAAGATGCTGCCTCTCCCCCCAAATAGCCTATAAATTTGCAGTCAGAGTCTAAATGGGTTTTTCAAAGTAACTCAATAGATGATTCTAAAATTCATTTGGAAGAGAAAATGTGAAAAATGAGCTAAGAAAAAAATGGAAAACAAAGAATGAGGAAGAACTTACCACATCGGATCTCAAAACTATAAAAATGGAAGTGATATCATGTTGAAGTAGTAAGTAACAAACAGATTGGAGTTGTATATGGGTTCTAGAAAATAGACCATAAATGTATGGGAATTTAGAATATGATAAAGGTAGCGCTTCACATCAAGAGGGAAAATAAGCTATTTGATAAGTGGAGAGGGACAATTGGCCAACCATTTGGGGACAGGTATCCTTAGATTCTTACCTTGTCATATGTGAAATAAATTCCAAATCTTAAGGCGAATGTAGAAATCAAAAGCACTGGAAAAATAGAGAGCATTTTTATAATCCTGGGTTGGAAAAGTCCTGCCTCATCAAAATATAAAAACCAAAAGCTTAGAAAAGTGGACAGATTTCACTACATAAAAATTATACAAAAAAATTATACAATAAAATGCATCATTTGTCTTTTCTTAGAGGATTTTTTTTCTCTTTAGCACCTTAATCAAGGAATCAAGCTTAGCATCACCAATAGGAAATACAAAGGCCAGAAGAAGAAGAAAAGACCAATGAATCTAGCAGGGGGGCATTCTATAAGAATACTTGCATGAAACCTTTAAAAAGTCAAATTCATGAAAAGAGGGATTGTTCTAGAATAAGGATTACATTCATGTAGCGAATGAATTTATAAACCGTGATTCAATGCTGAGTTTGTTTTAGAAACAAGGTCTCGCTCTGTTGCCCAGGCTGGAGAGTGCACTGGCATGATCATAGCTCACTGTAACCTCCAACTCCTGGGTTCAAGTGGTCCTCCCACCTCAGCCTCCTGAGATAGCTGGGACTACAGGCATGTGCCACTACACACCTGGCTAATTTTTTAAAAGTATTCTGTAGAGACAAGGGCTTGCTATGTTGCCCAGGCTGGTCACGAACTCCTGGGCTCAAGCGATTCTCCTGCCTTGTCCTCCCAAAGCACTGGGATTACAGGTGAAAGCCACCATGCACAGCCTTGAATGCCGGTTTCTTAAAAATCTATAAAATATGAGACACTTGAAGAAATCAAAATATGAACTGCATATTAGATGCTATTGTAGAATTGCTGTTAATTTTTAGGTGGGTGATGATCTCAGAGAAACATAGTCAAGTGTCTCTATCTCAGAAGATGCATGAAGAATTTAGTGAACAACAACAAACCACAGTGAAATAATAACTACTGAATGTATTTGAAGTATATATAGATGTTCATGTGCTATTTTTAAAATTTTTCTGTATGTTTGAAATTTTTCTAAATAAAAACTTGGGACACGTATTTAATTAGATAAGATGGGATGCTAGCCAGGCTCGGTGGCTCAGCCTGTAATCCCGCGCCTTTGGGAGGCTGAGGTGAGTGGATTGCCTGAGCCTGCGGGTTCGAGACCCGCCTGGGCAAGCGAGACCTCATCTCTACAATAAATCAAAAAATCAGCCGGGCG